>BHFT01013964.1:0-58866 GCA_004320025.1 Laticauda laticaudata | reverse complement strand
TGGTCATTTTGAAAAATCCTTTCTTAGCGAGCACCTAGAAGCCAAGAGGAACATATGTGCCAAATTTCAAGTTTGTAAGCTTTACAGTCCTGAAGATTTTGTGATGATGCGTGAGTGGTATTTTGCTTTTATATATTGGATTCCACAACGGATGTCCCTCTCATTGTCATCATCACCAACAAAATGTATCTGGGGAAATGAAGGCTGCTGCTGAGGCCCCACCATGATACCTCCCTGCCCTGCACTTTGAATGTTGGCATAATATTTCCCTCCTTTACCTCTCTGCCTCCAAAAGACATCATTTGGAAGCATCCGTTGTACTTTCAGATAACAGAAAGAAAGTGCTTTAAAATTGGATGCTGGTGGGTGAGAAGGCTGTGTAAGGGTTCAGGGTAGGGTTGAAGGAGAGGGA
This sequence comes from Laticauda laticaudata, assembly GCA_004320025.1. Classification (NCBI taxonomy): domain Eukaryota; kingdom Metazoa; phylum Chordata; class Lepidosauria; order Squamata; family Elapidae; genus Laticauda; species Laticauda laticaudata. Next base: position 58,454 of record BHFT01013964.1, on the reverse strand, counting down.
GCTGGAGTTTACAACCACTGCAGCACATCCCAGGACTCTCATCCTGCCACTTTAGAGCACGGCACCAGGCACAAGGTAACCGAGGTCCGAGATCAATAACCTTTTTCCTGGAATAATGCATCTGAAGTTCATATTGAAAACCAGACAGATACTTATTAGTCCAAAGCATTAATCTCATTTGTGTCTGATTAATGTAGGGATTATTAGATGTATAGCAATAGAAATAACATTTAGACTTATATACCACTTTATAGTGCTTTACAGCCCTCTTTAAGAGGTTTACAGAGTCAGCATATTGCCCCCAACAATCTGGATCCTCATTTTACCCACCTCAGAAGGATGGAAGGCTGAGTCAACCTTGANTCAGAAGGATGGAAGGCTGAGTCAACCTTGAGTCTGGTGGGATTTGAACTGCCAAATTGTAGGCAGCTGGCTGCAAAAGTAGCTTTCAATACTACACTCTAACCACTGTGCCAAAGAAGCTCATATAGTTATGTACTTTTTTACAGCCTGTCTACTGACTTGAGGATGAGTTTGATGATACTTGTGTGCAGCTTCTCTTATCTGTGTTTTCCTAATCACATCTGTAATTTTTCTGCGTTTTTTGCCTCTTTTCTCTTTAACTGGTGTTATAGTAGAAGGAACAGATTAGTCTGAACTGAGGAGGGGAATAAAATAGGAGGTGGGGAATTCTGCCTCTGCCTACCAGCATCCATTGGTAGTCATATGACTAGCGTCCTGCCAGTGTGTGAGAGAGTGGAGGGCTGTTTGGAAACTCAAACTGTATTTGCTGTGTAAGCAAGAAGGAGGCAGCAAAGAGCCTGGATATGGCTTAGTTCAACTGTTCTGTAATAACACTGTTAGCTGCTGTGAAAGTAAAACTGAAACTCCTCTCCTTTGCTTGTGTTTTGCATCTAGAAGAGATTTCTTTTAGCATCAGAGCCTGTTCATAATAATATAGGAAATACTCATGCTTTGATGGTCATTTTGAAAAATCTTTTCTTAGTGAGCACCTAGAAGCCAAGATGAACATACATGCCAAATTTCAAGTTTGTAGGCTTACAATTCTGGAGATTTTGTGATGATGCATGAGTGCTTTTTATATATATATACAGGGGTGGGAATCTACCGGTTCTCACCTATTCCCTAGAACCAGTTGTTAACTTTCTAAGCAATTGAGAGAACCAGTTGTTGGAAGAAATCTCCTTTTCTTTTTTTCCACCCTTATTATATTCTGGGCAGTATGCCTAGACTGTCTCTGAAGGAGGTTTTTGGGTATTTTTGCTGGTGCTATCTTAAAGGGGAAGGGTTGTTTTAAGCTTTTTACACTCCTGTTGGAAGAACTCCCTATTGGCTGGAAGAACTCCCTGTTGGAGTTCTTCAGCCAGGATCAGCACTTTGAAGAAATAATTGAATAACAAAGCAGAGAAACTTTTAATGACAAGGAAGCAAGATGAGTGACATTCAGCAAGGCTTCTTGGCTAGCCAGAAAGATTGACATTCAAATGTGAGTTTACATACCCTTTCTGAGTTTTGGTCTAAAACTGGTTTTTAATTCTGTGTTTATTGATGGTAATAATTTTCCCTGTTCAGCTTTGTTTGGAAGGAAAAAGGTTATAAAGAAACTGGGTTGAGAAATCTGGCTAGTTCCTATGTCTATTAGTTCTGGTAACTGGTTTAACAAGCAACAACTACTGTTGTGATTTAATTATTTGTATTGTGTTTGAATTTTTTTTCCTGCTTCATAGTTTCTTTTTCTATCTGAGGAGGAGGTCTTCCTTCACTGCTTTAGTGGTTCAAGGCACTGTCCTTTTGGGGTATACTTCCAAGAGGCAGGATGCAAATTTAACACTGATTCTTTTCATGCTTTTCTGGGGGGTATGTGATCTTTCCTTAAATCTGGATTATTTCCTTAGGATATCTTGTGCGGTGAGTGAGACCAGCTGGTATCTTTAAATGGTGAAAATGGATCTAAAGATTGCTTTTCCTGGGTGTGCTCTTTCTGGAGAGCTTAAAAGAGCTCTCTGCTAAAGGGTTTCACTTTATGAGCCAGAGTTGGCTGCTGATATTTATCACTATATTTTAACTATTTTAATTCCTCACGGAAATGCCTGATTTGTAACTCTGGCTTGCAGGTATTATTAATCTAATGATTGGTATTTAGGACAGCTTTTTGCAAGCAAAGAAGCTTTTTGTATTTTTGTATAGGTAATCCTTGACTTACAACAGTTCATTTAGTGACCATTAAATGTTATAATGGCATTGAAAAAAGTGACTTATGACAGTTTTTCACACTTACGTCCATTGCAGCATCCCCACTGTCATGAGAGGCCAGGCGAGGAGAAGCGCCCCTCAATGTGAGTGACGTTGAGTTGGCCATGCCACCCCAGTCACATGACCATCAAACGACGCCCACCAACTAGAGCTACACCCACAGAACCAATTGTTAAAAAAATGAATCCCACCCTGTATATATAGATTGATCAGATCAGGCCCACAGGCTGGAAATTCAAGAGCCTTGATGTAGCATCTGCTGCTTAAGGCTAGTCACATGGCTGACAGATGCAAAACATATGTAAAAAGGACAAAGCGGACGAGCAAATTTTCCATCCATTGTTATCCACTCTCAAAAGTGCCCCAAATTTTGCATAAACAGCATGGACAACAACGGAAAGGAACGGATGTGGGGAGGAAGTAGCGGGGATGTAAAGCGGATGCTCGTAGGAAGCCTAGTGGATGGAAGCGGATGGAACGGATGGAAGTGGATGACAGATCCGCAGGGCTTCCGGGGAGAACAGCGAAGCATACGCGTAGCGGAAGGAGGCGGAAGCGTAGCGGATGCGTAGCAGATGCCGGGTATGCATCACGGATGCCTATAGGATGCATAGCGGATGCGTAGCAGAAGCAAAGCGTTCACTGCGCATGCAGGGAGATGAATTGCGTAAGCTCCACGGATATAAAAGGAAGGCAGCTCGCAAGCAGTCAGCATTCAGAGGAAAGACCTGCTGCCAGAGACATCTGAGAGAACACCATGGGAAAAAAGAGAAGCCTGTGCCTACTCCTGCCAGCCCTGGCAAGAGGGACAGACCACCATCCCACCCCCTGGCACTGACTCTGAAGCTGCTGCTGCTGCTGCTGCTGGTGGTGGTGGTGGTGGTGGTGCTCCTGGTGTTGCTGTTGCTGGTGCTTTCTGCTGCTGCTTCTGCTGGTGCTGCTGGTGTGGCTGGTGCTTCTCCTGCTGCTGGTGCTGCTGGTCGTTCTCCTGCTGCTTCTCCAGCTGCTGCTGCTGTGATGGACCAGCCCCAAGGCCCTCAAAGCTGCTGCTGAAGGCCCTGAAGTCCCTGCCAGAGGAGGAAGAGGCAAGGCAAGTAGAAGGGGGAGAAGAAACAGTACTGCATTTCCAAAGACCATGAGGAGGAGGTGCTGGAATGGCTGAGGAGAACGAGTACCTCTGGAGGAAGGGCCACAGGCTCTATCGCGACACCAAGTGGAGACAGGCAGCGTGGAGACAGAAGGAGGAGAGCAGAGGCCCACCAGAGAGCCACTCCTCTTCCAGCCAGGAGACAGCTACTATGTCCAGGCAGGTGTCTTTGGAGGCCCCACGACAGAGACCCCCCCCCGACAGCTGCACTCCCTGTGCCAGAGGACATGGAGGATCCATGTCTCAGATGGAGCAAGAAGAAGCAGCCACAGAGACCAAGCCACACCCCACCCCAGTTCCACCTCCACAGAAAGCAGGCAGAGAGGCAGACCGGAGGGACAGAGCCACACTGTCCTCTTGGAGATCAGGGACACAATCAAAGCCAGCACAGATCTCCTCTCCCAGCTGGTCCACTTCGACATACCATCCTCCAACCGCAAGTCTTCATCACATACGTGAGCCAGACCCTCATGGACATGCCCGAGGCCAGTACCAGGTGATGAAGGAGAGGATCGCAGCTCTTCTGCACAACCCTCCAGGCCCAGCTGAACCTGCTCCTACCCACTCCAGGTCTGCTCCTCCAACCCAGCCCTTCCAGCGATTTCAGCAGCCCCTCGCCTACCAAGCCTACCACTACCAGGACTTCCCACAGCAGAGGCAGCCCTTCCAGTCAGACCCAGGTTCCTCGGACGCCACAGACACCTCACCTGACCCCAGCTGCAGACCAGACAGCCCCACTACACACCTCCTCCTCCACCCAACAGCCAAGCCCTTCCTCAGAAACATCTGTCATCAGTCTTGGGCCTCACATCCCAGGTCCTTGAGGAAGGGCCTCTCAACCTCACGGGACTGAGTCCAGCTCGCTCTACTGAGAGTTCCTGCACACACCATCTCCATTGTCCTCTTGGGGCCAGGCACCCAATGGCGCCTCAGACCACCACTCCCGCAACAGCCACCTCCACAGTCCCTGTCCCCTTTACATCTGAGACCATGGGCATGCCTCAGAGTGACTGAGAAGAGTGCCAGAACGATGAGTTGTTACCTGCTCACTTTATCTTTGCTTAAGACACTTTACTTGGGTCATTTTGCTTTTTAATAAAGTCATAGAATTTGTTATTAATAAAGGTTATCTTTGCTTCACACACTTGGTTCATTTTTTTTCCTTAATAAAGTGTTGAGGAAAACTTTGATACCACCTGCTCTGCAACTTTCCTCCAGCCTTCTTCAGTGGTGGACACTGGAGGAGCTCCTCCACATATTCTTTGATGATGGCCTGCACCACTTCTCTGACCACAATGCTGATGGTGTTGTGTGGCACTCTCCAGGCATACTGCATGTTTCTGTATGTGGTCCCAGAGGCCAGGTGGCGCAGAGCCAGTGCCACCTTCAATCCAGGGTCCAGGCTGGGACGGAAGTTGGTGCTTGGCTTGGTCAACCTGGGTCTCAGACACTCCACAACTTCGTCAAACATGGCTGGTGGCATCCTCATGAAGTGGCTGGAAAAGCACAAGGGTCTTCATTTCCTCAGCTCCACCCATCAGTTGTTCATAAGAGTCCAAACTCCACTCTTCTCGCCGCATCCATCTTCAGACGACAGACAGCTCCTTTGATGTCCCCTTCTCCTTGCGTAGAAAAGGTGAAACAGCCTGAAGAACGGCTTGGTCTGGTGTTGAATGATGGAAGCTACAAAAGGAGTGTGCAGATGAGCCTGGTGGAGATCAATGGCATGATGTGGAACGTAGCAAGAAGCAAGCTGAAGAAGTCTGCACACCAGGGCTGCTGGACTGATCGTCGTGATCCAGGTCTTTCCTCTTTTATATAGGAAATGTCGTTTTTCTGTCTAGGTGTCTTCCACATATCATAGGCATCCTCCAGACATCCTAAATATTCGAGATACATCCATATATTGAACGTTTTGTCGGCGTTTTAAGATGCTTTATATTCGAGGCTGCATCCGCTTTCATCCTTTCTATGTCCGTGCTACTAACGCTGTGTGGACGTCCGCGTAACCCTTTTCGCTTTCCTCCCTCTTTTCCGTTTGCAGCTGCATCGGATGTTGAAGTTGCGGGATGCCGAGGAAATGCCGAGAGGATACATGCAGACGTGTAACTGGATGACAACAGACATAGATAGTTTGTTGGCCAAATATGTGTGCACGGATGTAGACCGTACGCGGTGGAAAGTTCATCCGCTCAAAAAGTTTTGTGTGCAGCTCAAAAGTTTTTTTGAGGCGGATTGAAAAAGCAGTAGACGATGTTTCACGATAGAGCATATGAAAAGACGTACGCAGTCAGTACACAACGGATGCATCACGTTTTCCAATGGATGGCAAGCTTTTTTGTCCGTTTTACATCATCTTTGCATCCGTTGGTGCAGTATGACATGGGCTTTAGATCTTGGAGAGTCTATATTTGCCATTCAGACTTTTTACTTTTTATTTCATTTTATTTATTATTTTTCCAACTTTATTACTACTTAAGTAATTCAAGATGGCAAATATATCTAATACTGCTTCCTTCCCCTATTTTCCCTACAACAGCAACCCTGTGAAATGGGTTGGGCTGAGAGAGAGTGACTGGTCCAAAGTCACCCAGCCAGCTTTGATGCCTAGTAAGGCAGAACTAGACCTTACAGTCTCTTGCTTTTCTAGCTTGGTGCCTTAACCACTAAATCTAATTGGCCCTCTCTCATTTTGGAGCCAAGAGCCTATCCTTGGTTTTTGCTCAGGAGCTAAGACTTCTGAGGTATGAAAGGGGAAGAAAAGCAAGTCAGCTGTGTGCCTGCTGAAGAAACAGAGCATATGAAAAGGCCCCTGAAGTCAGGCCTTGTCTGTAAAAAAAAGGAGAGCAGCTGCAATCCATGGTTTCTATGCCAGCAGGAGTAAAACAGAAGAAAAGGTGATGTAGTGAGTAATTCACCTCACAGTTGTCTCAGTGTTTGTTTATTGAGTTTTCTTTCAGAACCCTTGTCAGATAAAAGTCCTTTAAAGTCACTTACATAACATCTGAGAATTTAAATCTATTTATCTATGATAAAGTAGCAACAATGGGGAAATGTTAAAGAAGAGCAGCTAAATAAAAAAACAAACAAACCTTGAAACTCACAAAAAGCCTGGCCCTGAAAAGAGATCCAACAGTTCAGTCAAGGAAAGTTTCTTTGTGGAAGAGTGTTTTAAATTCAAAGGGCAATCCTGTCACAGATCACTACTCTGTCTTGCCTTAGATAAGGGTTTCCCAACCTTGGCAATTTTAAAACCTGTGAATTTCAGCACCCAGAATTCCCCAGCCAACATGCTGGCTGGGGAACTCTGGGTGTTGAAGTCCACACATCTTAAAATGACTGAGGTTGGGAAACATTGATGTACAGTATCTATCTCTCACTCTCTGGTGGGATTCAAAAAATTTTGCTACTGGTTCTGTAGGTGCGGCTTGGTGGGCATGGCAGGGGAAGGAGACTGTAAAATCTTCAGTCAGAGGTGCTATTTGCTGGTTCTCCAAACTACTCAAAATGAACACTACCGGTTCTCCAGAACTGGTCAGAACCTGCTGAATACCACCTCTGCTCTCACTCATCTTTGAGTCAGTCTTGATTCCTGGTGATTCTCTGGACTTGCTAGTTTCTTGGCAACATTTTTTGGAAGTGGTTTTCCATTGTTTTCTTCATAGGGCTGAGAGAGAAAGAGTGACCTACCCAGTTGACTTCCACCTTCTACCTCATGATCTCCTAATTTCCAGTCTGATGCCTGAACCACTATAACAAATTGGGCCTTGAAGTAATAAAATGTGTTCTATATTAGCATACTTGAAATACCCTTTTCTGATTGGTTCACAAATACGACAATATGATTGGTTCTTCAAGTGACAGTTGGATTGGTCAACAACTGCAGCCCTGTGATTGGTCCGCCTGAGCGGCAGGGAATTCAAGGAACCATCATTGGCCGTGAGCCGTGAGCAGCCACTATAAAAAAGGCTGTCGTGGCTCCGCAGTTAGACTGATTCCAGCAACCGAATAAAGAGCTGAAAGTCATTGCTGGTCTCCAGTCTCTTTTTCCCGCGATCTAACACTGGCGACGAGGATGGGATTCTGAGACAAGGAGACCAGTTTGAGCACGTGGCAACCGAGCCAAGCAAAGGACAAAATGGCCGGCACCAACTCGCCATCTGCACTGTTCAACCCAGTGACGGAGGACTGGGAATCGTACATCGACATTCCTCATGTTCCTCGAGAGCAATGACTTACAGAGGATCTCAGACAACAGGAAGAGAGCCGTGTTCCTGACACATTGTGGACCCGCAGTGTTCAAGATGGCCAAAGCATTGGCCAAACCTGAGGACGTAAAGCAGATGGCCTGGCCAGATTTGGAAAAAATACTGAAGGCCAATTATGCACTGACCATCTCTAGCCTTATTCGGAGACATGAATTCTATAAACGGGACAAGAGAGAAGGTGAAAGCATCGGAGATTTCATAGCGGTGCTAAGGACATTGGAGGGCATGCCGAGTTCCTCAAACATGGATGAAGCCATGAGGACCGCGTGGTCCAGGACTGAGAGACCTCACCTTGCAGAGCCAACTGCTAACCCGACCAAACATCACAGTCATCAAGGCCATCGCTGAGGCCACTGCAGCCGAAGCCACTAAAATATCAGTAGCCATAATGTGGCTAATGAATATGGAAAACCAGAAAACACTGGCAGAGACAACCCCAGGAGAAGAAACCAGAGGGCACCCACAAGACCACCACGAACCACGAGGACATCGAGTATTTGTCCGAGACCGATGATGAGGAAGAAGAAATACACAGACTCCAATTGGAATGAAACAGACGGGAGAGGAGAGATCATAATGAGAGAGACTTATGAGAGATCATAAGTCAGGGTTCCAGTGCGCCGGGTGCGGAGGAGAACCCACCGGGTACCAAGTGTTGCGAGAGATGGGGATATATAGCAAGGGTCTTCTGGAACTGAAAGAGCTACAGCCCCAGACGAAGAGATAGCACTCACCCCAGAATGAAAGAAAAACAGGCAGGGGGCCATTGGAGCCGAGAAAACAGAAGCAAATGATTCAACGAAACTTACCAGAAGTAAGAGACACACCAAAACTATAACATTGGGCATTAAAGCACAACTGATGCTCGGAAGGTACATGTGAAAGTCAACATCGAAGGCCAACAATGCGTAATGGAGGTGGATTCTGGCTCATTACCTGTCTATGGTATCATGGAACACACTTAAAAGACTGATACCAAGCATACGAAGAATGGAACTAGAGAGCCAAAAACTGACCCTGAAAGACTAATCCAGGAAACAGGATTCCCGTAGTCAGACTCGGACACTTCCCAAGGTAATTTCAAAAAGCACACAGCATTCTACCATTAACAATCATAGAGCCGGGATCGCCCAAGCCTACTGGGACTCGAATGGTTCGCACCCCTGGGAATTGGAGTGACCAGAATCAACAGCGTCGCTGAAACAGACTGAGAGGAGAGCCTGATGAGGGATTTCCAGGACATGTTCGATGGAAACCAGACAATTACTGAGGGTCCCTATCTCATTTAATTTGAATCCGAAACATAGCACCAAATCAGGTTAAAGCAAGGCGCGTCCCTTTCGCATTAAAAACGAAGATCGATGAGCAATTGGATAAACACATCTCACAGGGGGTATTGGAACCAATAGACCACACAAGGTGGGAAACCCCAATTGTGACTCTGATTAAGCCAGATGGGTCCATTGAGAATCTGCGGAGACTATAAGGCCACCCTAAACCATGCGCTACAACAAAGCGCATACCCCGTTCCGGTGTGCAAACATCTGTACATTTGTGGGGGGAGGCAAGGTCTTCACAAAGCTCGACCTTGCACAAGAGTACCAGCAATTGCCAATCAACCCCAAAACAGCGGAGGCACAAACAATTGTGACTCACAGGGGGGCATTCAGATGCAAAAGACTGCAATTTGGAGTCAGCGTGGCCCCAGGGGTGTTCCAAAGCTTGATGAGCACCTGTTACAAGGAATAAAAGGGGTGGTCCATATTTCGATGATGTGCTGGTATCAGCTAGTGACAAGAACCAACTGCAAAGCCGCCTCAGAGAAGTCTTACACAGATTTCAGGAGGCAGGACTCAAAGTAAAAAAGAAAAATGCCAGCTAACCACCTCTAAAGTTGAATTCCTGGGGTACCTAATAGATAAACAGGAATCCACCCACAGACCAGAAAATCAAAGCAATAAAAAGAAGCTCCCAGACCCAGAAATAAAACAGACCTTACAAGCATTTTTTAGGACTCATTAACTTCTATAATGTCTTTCTGCCACAGAAGGCAACGACGATGGAACCATTACGCTGGATAAGACAGCTACCTGGACCTGGGATGATGAGAAGAGGCCACGTTCCAGGAAATAAAAAGACTTGCTGACATCCGAATCTGTGTTAATCCAATACAGCGAAACACTGCCACTGACAGTCACCTGTGACGCATCACCATTCAGCGTGGAACCATACTCAGCCACATGCTACCAGATGGAGAGAAGCACCGATTGCGTTTCTATTCCAAAACACTGTCCAAAGCAGAAAGAAACTACAGCCAATTGGACAGAGAGGTGCTAGCAGCGATAACTGGAGTCAAGCGATTCCATGAATACCTCTATGGCAGAACTTTTTCACTAATTACAGACCACCAAGCCATTCTTGGGAATACTCGCAGGAAACGAGGCCACCGCAAACATATTTTCTCCACGAATGACCGAGGTGGTCCGAGTTCCTTGCTGCATACAATTAGAAATTAATCTAGGCCCGGCAAGGGAGACATATCACACGCTGACGCCCTGAGCCATTCTCCCCTGCCTGAGCTGGGAAGTGACCCGGCACCAACCAATCCACGCTACAAATTGAAACATTACCAAACCTACCCATAACTGCAGCAGACATAGTGAAAAAACCCACAAGAGGCAAAAAGATGGCGCAGATTTTAAACTGCGTAGAAAAAGGGTGGCCAGAAAACGAGACGGACAAGACTTTTAAACCCATTCCAGAACAGACAGACGGAACTCTCAATGTTAAAAGGTTGTATACTATGGGGGGATCGGGTAGTCATTACCGGAAACTACTCCAAGAACAAGTACTGGATATCTTGCATGAGGACACCCGGGTATCGTACAATGAAATCCCTGGCCAGGAGTTATGTAATGCGTATGGTGGCCAGGGATGGATAAAGATATTGGGAGATGGGTGGAAACGTGCACGCAATGCCAAAAATCCAGACCTACTCCCCCTGCCACACCTGTGCTCAACTGGGAAACACTGAGGGGACCCTGGTCGAGAATACACATAGATTTTGCAGGGCCGACAAAATGACACACATTTTTAATAATAGTAGACACTTACCCAAATTGTTTGGAAGTAAGCATCATGAATTCCACAACAACAGAAGCCATCATCAGACAGCTGAGGAAGCTGTTCGCAACACATGGATTGCCGGACCTATTGGTTTCAGACAACAGGCCGCAGTTCATGGCGTTGATTGGTCAACAATTGCCACCCTGTGATTGGTCTGCCTGAGTGGCGGGGAATTCAAGGATTCAAGAATTCAAGGAACCGTCATTGGCCACGAGCCGCGAGCAGCCGCTATAAAAAAGGCTGCCGCGGCTCTGCAATTAAACTGATTCCAGGAACTGAATAAAGAGCTGAAAGTCACACTGGTCTCCAGTCTCTTTTTCCCACAATCTAACAAAATGTATCTCCCAAACTATAATTGCATGTGGCAGATAAAACTGACACAGTCCTGTGGCACCACTTTCTATACACATCACAATGCCAGGCACTCCATACTTCTGCCTGAGGCATATTTGCATTTTCAAAATTGTTGCCTTCTCAACAAGTTTGTCTGTAAACAAATCCTGTAGCCTTTGTATATTGGGGCAACTTTAATGTATTTTTCTCAATGCTAATTCTATCACAGTTCATGCCCACCTGTATTTTGGCAATTTCAGATAATGGTAGGAATGAGGCTTTGTGTGTTGGAGCTTTAAAGAAGAAGCTTCTTCCGTTGTTCTGGAGGTGGTCTGAGTCTTTCTTTTGGCCAATAATTTCTGTTTTAGAGCAATGACTCTTTGTGGTGATAGACAATCCTTTTGTTCTGATGGTTCTACAGCCATGAAATGGACAGGATACTTGACATAAGTACAGTGGGATCTGTATGCATATTAATTTTAAAAAGTGGATTTAATTACAGAATCAGGATCTTGTTGTGTGTTAATTTCTTCTAAATTCCAATTTTTTTTTATTAATGGGAAGGCCACAGAACTGGAACTGGAAGAAACTATTGCTGAAGACGGCAATAGCTAGCTATTTCATAAACCTATTCTATATTACAAGCTAAATTCCTTTTACAAGGGAGGTAATTGTATGTCTGAAATATTTATTTCCAAATTAGATATTCACTATGATGAGCATTTTATCCTCTACTGTTATGCAGTGCTGTTTGTCTAGTACAGAAGATTTTTTTGAAGAATTTTTGTTTTAATGTAGGACTGACAGCATGATGCAACACTGCTGAGAATAAGAGGAGTACATATTTCATATTGTGTAAATGGGACTTATTGACAAGTCAATAAATGTCACACATTTTAGAACACTGTTATTTTCTTTCCAATTTGAAATAACAACATACAATTATTTAGGAAGAGAAATGAAAATCGAGCGCTTAAATTTCTCTAGATAGTACAGTTACTTTTATTTTATCCTCACTGATCATTATAAATAAATGTGATAACTTGAATTCAATTTCAATCCAAAGTGAGCAATTGGTTCAACCAATGATACATATCAAATATTTTTTTTTCCTAAAAATGCCTGAAACACAAATTTGTAAATATATTATTTTGGAGCTACAAATATAATCTTCCTGGCCCTCCTAAAAATGGAAATTAATGTTTCACAATTTTATTAGGAGTTTGATATGTGTGTTACAGAGAGCTTGAAGAAATCCATCTATCTATCAATTCCTATTTTTGAGGGTTTGTTTCTTTTTAAAAAACATTTTAAATGTTTCACTTCTTATAGTGGTAAGTAACTTTTCCGTATCCATTTGCATTACCATCCTAGTCTACTCTTCCCTGGTTTGAAAGAGCATTTGGAGCTAAGTCAATCTTATCAAAAAGAGGCATAAACTACTAAATCATTAACAGTTCTTATCTACTTTGCTGGGGCCACATAGGCATTGGATCACACTCAAACGCCAACTTTGAACTTCTAGAGGAAGAATATCTGCTCTGGGTGGAAAAGGCTCCCTCAGATTGACTGAGTGATCCCTGTACCACAAAACCATCAGGCCTGCCTGGATTCAATTTCAATCTACTGCTCCTTATCCAAGCAGCAATCCACTTTGGGCAAGAACCAATCAGGGAGCTCACATACTTAATACGGATGGAAAAGTAGGTTCAAGAGCCTCATAAAGATGTTAAATGGCATGAAGGAGAAGAACAGGCACTGCAGCAAAACACAGTGTAATGACCAAGGATCAGAAGTTCACCAATACTTTCTCAAATCTGTTTTTTTCTTCCTCCATATCAATTTGTCTCTTCCTCCTAGCTTCATTGTCATCCAGTTCCCTTCCCTTCCCTTGGCCTCTATTCTTTTCTCTCATGCATCTCCCTCCTTTAGTAGAAAAGAAGAGAAGATATATGTACATACTTACACGTTTCTGCACATGATAGTGACTTGCATGTTAGAGGAGAAAAAGATAGTCTAAGCAGACAGGTAAATTAAGTATATACATTATCTTACTTTGCAGCAAATTAATTTTCATTTGCAATTATTAATACATTTACTTTTTTGTTCTTGGCTTGGCCTGCTCTGGAGTTTGGCTTATGGCAGCTTTACACAAATTGTGTGTGTTCTGTATGCAAATTGGGTTACTCCAAAACATGCAAATCTGATTGGTCAACTAAACTAAGCATTGGATTGGTTCACTAAGAACCAATCTAAATAAAGTGAAAAAGGCGGCAAATTCGAACAGCTGCCATTGGTTACAAGCCGGCAGGCTAGCCTATATAAACCTATAATAAATTAGGCTGCCGCAAGTTCGGCCAAACCGTTCCATTTTACTGACTCCTTTGAATAAAGACTTTACTTGTTGGAACCCAGTCTACCTCGTGTTTTTCCGGAACAAAACACTGGCGACGAGGATGGGATCATCGCTGAACACGAAAACTGCACGCGATGATAAGAAGCCCAGACGACAACAAAGATGCCTGGAAACAATGCACCGCCGCACCTTCAACCCCAACGAAGAGGATTGGGATTCCTATGCAGATCGCTTCCAAATGTATCTGGAAAGCAATGAAATGGAAGTAGACTCGGGGTCCTTTCTCTCTATGGTATCGTGGGACACAATAAAACAGCTAGTCCCAGATATCAAAACCAAAGAATTACAGAAGCAGCACCTAACTCTCAAGGACTACCAGGGAAACCAAATCCTGTAGTCGGCATGGGGCATTTCCGAGTCACCTACAAACAACACGTCAAAGTGCTACCTCGCTAACCATAGTCGACTCAAGACAGACCAAGTTGGGCATCGGAATAGTTCGCACCATTGGCATCGGGATGACCGGGATCGATCGAGTGACTGCACCGGCTGGGAAGAAGACCTCATCCGGGAATTCCAGGACGTTTTTGACGGCTCACTTGGCAAGTATCAGGGAAATCCCATTTCTTTCAGTCTAAACCACCAAATAGCCCCACGAGAATAAAAGCCAGGCGAGTTCCTTTTGCACTAAAGGCAAAAATAGAGGAACAGCTAGACAAATTAATAGCCCAAGGGGTGTTAGAACCTGTGGACCATGCCAAGTGGAAACACCTATAGTCACACCTGTAAAACCAAACAGGTCAGTTAGAATCTGTGGTGACTATAGAGGCTACCCTGAACCACGCTATTACAACCAAGCGCATACCCGGTGCCAGTAGTCCAGCATTTGCTTCACTCCCTGGGAAAAGGAAAGGTTTTTGCTAAACTCGACCTAGCACAAGCCTACCAACAACTCCCAGTGGACCCAGAAACTGCAGAAGCACAGACTATAGTCACCCATAAAGGGTGCATTCAAATGTCAACCAACTCAATTTGGAGTAAGTGTAGCCCCAGGCGTTTTCCAGAGTCTAATGGAACGCCTCTAAATGGCATACAAGGAGTCGTACCATACTTTGACGACGTCCTGATCTCAGCCAAAGATGAAACCCAATTAAAAAAAAAGACTCAAAAGAAGTACTAACTAAGTTTAGAGAATCTGGCCTCAAGGTGAAAAGAAAAAGTGTTGCCTAGTTAAGAATAGCATCGAATTCCTGGGCTATTTAATAGACGGAGAGGGTATACACCCTACAGACAAGAAAATTAAAGCTATCAATGAAGCACCAGAACCAAGAAACAAAACCGAACTACAAGCATTTCTTGGACTGATAAATTTTTATAATGTATTCCTACCGAATAAAGCCACAATAGCAGAACCATTGCACCGTCTATTGGACAAGAAAGCAATTTGGACTTGGGGTTATAGAGAGAAGAATTCCTTCCAAGAAATTAAAAAATTGCTAACATCAACAAACGTTCTCATTCAATTTAGCAACACACTGCCATTGAGGGTGACCTGCGACGCTTCGCCATTTGGAGTCGGTGCCATCCTGAGGCCACCAACTGCATGAATGCAGAGAGGCACCCGTCGCATACTACTCAAGGACTTTATCAAAACCGAGAGGAATTACAGCCAACTCGACAGAGAAGCTCTAGCAATTGTTGCTGGAGTTGAAACGTCCACGACTACCTCTACGGGCGACTTTTCAAATTATAACAGACCACAAACCGCTAATGGGAATTTTGGCGGGAAAAAGCCACACCCAAATATCCTTTCTCCAAAGAATGACTAGATGGTCAGAGTTCTAGCAGCCTATTCCTACACTCTGACACATCGACCAGGGAAACAATTTCCCATGCGGACGCTTTGAGCAGAGCACTCTTAACACACAAAAACGCAGGAAGACCCGGCACCGGAGCGCATGCAGTCATTACAAATAGAGACTTGCCCGATCTACCCATATCAGCTTATGATGTCGCCAGAGCCACGCGAAGACTCATTGATCTGCCCGCGTTTCAGCTGGGTAGGTAAAGGCTGGCGGAAAACCAAAAAACTGAAAACTTTAAACCTTTCCGGACCAGACAGACTGAACTTTCGATTCAAAAGGGGTGTTTATTGTGGGGTGATCGGGTAGTCATTCCTAACAAACTACAACCCAGGGTATTTGGATGTTACACGAGGGTACCCGGGAATTGGTGAAAATAAAGCCTTGCTAGAAGTTATGTGTGGTGGCCAGGTATTGATAAGGACAATAGAATATTGGGTAAGCTCGTGCAACAAATGCAGGGAATTAGACCTGTCCCGCCTAAAGCACCCATTAGAGACTGGGAAACCCCGCAAGGCCCTTAGTCAAGAATCCACATCAATTTCGGGGGTCCTACCAAGGGGCATACATTCCTGATTGTCATTGATGCCTATTCTAATTGGCTAGAAGTAAAAATCATGCCATCAACGACAACAGAAACTGTAATCAAACAACTAGACAACCTTTTTGCCACCCATGGTCTACCGGACGTCCTCGTATCAGATAATGGTCCACACGCTAACCAGCCTACAATTCGAGAAATACCTAGCTTCCTAGGTATAAGACAATGCCTAACCGCGCCGGCTCACCGCGCTGCAATAGCAGGCTTGAGAGAATGGTCCGGTTTACCAAAGAGGGATTAGAAAGAATGGACACCGGTGATGTCCAACAGAAAATAAACCGATTGCTCACTCTCCAGCACATAACGCCCAGTACCACGACCAACAAGTCCCCAGCAGAATTGCTCATGGGGAGGAAATTAAGATCACACCATTGATAGGTTTGCACCAAATTTTACGCCAAACCCCCCCCCCCCCGACTCCTCTACATGAATTAGAAAATTTGAAATAGGGCGAGCTGGTTTACGCTAAAAACTTCACCGGGACCCTGTTTGGCTACCAGGACAAATCACGCAAATAACAGGTCCCAAATCCTACCGGTTAACAATTGACGACGGCAGGGAATGGAAGCGGCAACATAGACCAGCTCTGTTCCCGAAACATAGTACGAAATACAGACATACACCCATACATGGAAAAAACCGGTGAATGGCAAACCAAGGGGGGGGGAAATGCGAGAAACAAATAAAGAACCGATACAAACAAAACCAAAAGAGATGAACAAACAAAAAGAGCAAAATAAAAGACTCACTGTTTGAAGAGACTGGCGGGAAGAGGCCCATCGGAAGGGACAACCAGGCCAGCTCGACCTGCCCGGAGGAAATGGGAGGAGCGGCAAAACCGCCGGCCTAAGAAACTCAGGCGGCAGAATGGCTGACTCACCCTTCCAGACGTTCCAAGAGAGAAGGACAGACGACACAGCAGCCCCATCCGAACTGGTCTAAGTCTCCGCCGAAAGTGAACTGCGCAAGTCCAGTTGAGTCAGAAAAAGCCCCGCCTACCTGCGCCGACTACATCACCACGTAGGACTGAACTAAGGAGGGAGAAGGTGTTCTGTAATGCAAATTGGGTTACTCCAAAACATGCAAATCCTGATTGGTCAATCTAAAAAGTAAGCATTGGATTTGGTCACTAAGAACCAAATCCAATAAAGTGAAAAAGGCGGCAAAATTCGAACAGCTGCCATTGGTTACAAGCGGCAGTGCTAGCCTATATAAAAGGCTGCCGCCAAGTTCGGCCAAGAACTTGTTCGCGCTGACTCCTTTGAATAAAGACTTTTACTTGTTGGAACCCAGTCTACCTCGTGTTTTTCCAAACAAAACAGTGTGTGTGTGTGTGTGTGTGCACACGCGCATGCTCATTTATTGAGGGGGAACAGGGAAATTATCTCCAAGAGTGATTTCAAGATTGAAACTTGGCAATTGAAGATGGACATTGCCACAGGATTTTTGTCTATGTTCTATTTTTTTTATTTTTTGCTGTCTTTGCTCTTTCACATTAGGAGGGCCATCTTGAATTCAGGGTTATCTTCGGTAGTGGGATTCAAATAATTTAACAACCGGTTCTCTATCCTAATGATTTCTTCCAAAAACCAGTTCACCAAACTGCTCAGAAACGTAACAACCGGTTCTCTCGAAGTGGTGCGAACTGGCTGAATCCCACCACTGGTTTTCATCCTTCCGATTATATAGGGTTTAATTGCAATTTGCTTTAAATGCTAGCTTGAAAAGCATGAGTGAGGCATGTCTATACTGAAGTGAAAACTGAATTCCTATTCATGATGTATATATCACACTAATTTGTGGTTCCTTTTCATTGCACAGATATTTATTATGGCCCATACCATCACTGCATTACTGAAATGGCTCCATAGCTTGTATGTTATGACAGCCCCACAGGGATATTAATACAGCATCTGGGTTGAGTGAGCAAGTCTTTAGTATCAAATGTGCTGGGAAGCCAATTCACATGAATCGGATGCTCTAGAAAGCCTATTTTCTTTGTCATCCATCCGCTTTGTATTCCAGCCATGACTATGGAAAGAAACAGGTAGTGAGCTGAGAACCAAGAGCAATGAAAAAAAGCAGAACGTCCATATGCTCTTCTTTATAAGGGTCTAGACAAGATCCTTTGTTTTAGGAACAAGAATTCTCTGGCCCACCCTCCTAATTAGACCACCAGACTATAGTTTTGGGTCATACTCCTCAAGTAAGACTCTTTCCCCGGGCCTCATCCTTTGCATTCCCCCACTTGAGAAGCTGGTGCTTCCAGGTTATCCAATTTGAGGGTGTCCATAATTTCTAGCTTTATTTTAACTTCCTTGTCTTCTCCCTGTCTGAAAAAAAGGTGGGGAAGTAGGCACTGGGAACTAATGATGCTGGGTCACCTTCACACTTTCCTAATAGCTGATGCATTTTCAGGTGCTCCGTTGTCTCCTTGGAGCAGACAATGCTGGCTGTGAGGCTTTCATGAACCCAAGCAGAAAGACCCTATTGCAAACACCCTACTCTTCCCTCCATCATTCTCCTTATCATCCCCATATGCTGAGGTCATATGCTTCAGAGGAAGACTTTCTGACATAGACATGGAAATTGGTATGTGTTCTATATGCAAGTGGTTGAATCCTAGGCTACTGTTCTGATTGGTCCAGATAAATAAGACGGTTCACTAGGAACCAGTCCAAAGAGCTGCTGAAAGGCGGCAATTTTAAAAGAAATCCATAGGCTGAAAGCAAGCAGGCCAGCTGTAAAAAGGCTGGCTGCGGCTGCAGCCAAACTGTTCCTATTCTGACTACAGTTTGAATAAAACCTTTTGTTGTTGGAACCCGGTCTACCTCGGTGTGTTTTCAAACAAAACACTGGCGACGAGGATGGGATCGTCTGAACGCGAAACCTGCACGCGGTGATAGAAGCCAGACGCCAGCAGAATGTCTGGAAGCAACGCACCGCCCGCACCCTTCAACCCTAGCGAGTGAGGATTGGGAGTCATACACAGATCGCTTCCAAATGTATCTGGAAAGCAATGGAATGGGATGACATCTGGAACAACGCAAAGCGAGCTGTATTCCTCACCCATTGCGGACCAACGGTGGTTTAAAATGGCAATAAGCCCTTGCGAAGCCCCGAGACGTCAAACAGCTAACGTTGGCCAGAACTACAAAAATCCTCAAAGCACACTACGCTCCGGTAGTGTCAAACTTAATAAAGCGGCACGAATTCTACCGCAGAGACCAGCGAGATGGGGAGACCGTGCGCCGATTTCGTTGGCTGCTCTACGGCAAATAGGGGGTGAGTTGCGATTTTCTAAACATCGACGAAGCGATGAGAGATCGCGTGGTATTAGGGCTCCAGAGACATTAAAGCACAAAGTAAGCTGTTAAACAAAGCCCAATATCACTGTGACCGAAGCAATCGCGGAAGCCATGGCCGCCGAAGCCGCAAAGAAATCGCGGTCAAAAATGAAGAAAATGAACAAAAATGGCGAAGAAACCCCAACTAGAGAAAGGAAGCAGCCTACACCACCACCCATTTCAAAGAGTCGAGAGAGGAAACCGAATCGAGCGCGGAAGACGACGAGGTCCACCGTCTGCTCGCAAATAAAAAAGAGCACGAAAGAAGAAATTGGCGGGAATGCGCTGGCTGCGGAGGAAACCATGCCTGAGCCGAATGCAGATTTCTCAATGCTATCTGCAGGTACTGTAAAAAACGCGGGCACATCGAGAAAGTCTGCACGAAACAGAAAAAAATATAGCCCCACGAGACACAAAAATTCCCCAACACGAGCCGAGCCTAAACGAGCAGAGAGAAAGTGGCAACAAGAGAAACGAGCCAATACACACCAAACCGTCCACTATAGAAAGCGCCCAGACGGAAAGCGGCAAGAAGGTTAAAGTGACTGTAAACAATCGAAGGGAAGCCCTGTAAGATGGAGGTGACTCCGGGTCCTTCCTTTCGATGGTTTCTTGCGGATACACATAAAAAAGCTGATCCCAGACATCAAATCCAGACAACTACAAAAACAACCTTTGACTCTAAAGGACTATCAGGGAAACCGAATCCCTGTAATTGGCATGGGACAATTTTTAGTCACTTATAAACAACATGTTCAAAAGACTGCCGCTAACCATCGTCGACCGGGACAGACCGAGCCTCCTGGGCATCGAATGGTTCGCACCCTTGGCATCGGGATGACCGGGGTCGATCGAGTAACCACCACCAATTTGGGAAGATGACCTCATCCGCGAATTCCAAGACGTTTTCGACGGCTCACTGGGCAAGTATCGGGCGAAACCCTATCTCTTTTAGCCTAGATCCCCAGATAGCCCCCAAGAAGATTAAAAGCCAGACGAGTTCCCCTTTGCACTAAAGGCAAAGATAGAGGAACAACTCGACAAACTAATAGCCCAGGGGGTGTTAGAACCTGTGGACCATGCCAAATGGGAAACGCCTATTGTTACACCCATAAAACCTGACGGGCTCCATTTAGAATCTGTGGTGACTATAAGGCAACCCTGAACCATGCTTTACAACCAAGCGCATACCAGTGCCAGTAGTCCAACAATTTACTCCACTCCCTGGGCAAAGGCAAAATTTTTGCTAAACTGGACTTGGCACAAGCCTATCAGCAACTTCCAGTGGACCCAGAGATGGCAGAAGCGCAAACCATAGTCACACACAAGGGCGCATTCAAATGCCACCGACTCCAATTTGAGTAAGCGTGGGCACCGGGCGTTTTTCAAAGTTTTGATGGAACGCCTCCTTAATGGCATAACAAGGGGTCGTTCCCTATTTCGACGACGTCTTAATCTCGGCCAGAGATGAGACTCAATTAAAAAAAAGACTCACAGAAGTACTAACCAAATTTAGGGAATCTGGCCTTAAAGTAAAAAAGGAAAAATCCTGCCTAATGAAAAAAAAGCGTTGAATTCTTGGGCTACTCAATAGACGGTGAGGGCATCCACCCCACAGATAAGAAAATCAAGGCAAAACAAGAAGCACCTGAACGCGAGAAACAAAACAGAACTGCAAGCCTTTTTAGGACTTATTAATTTTTATCACGTATTCTGCCAAACAAGGCCACTATAGCTGAACCGTTACACCGTCTTTTAGATTAAAAAAGCAAACTGGACATGGGGGTAGCAAAGAAAGGAAGGCTTTTCCAGAATATTAAAAAGTTGCTAACATCCACAAACGTTCTCATCCAATTTAGCAACACACTGCCTTTAAGAGTGACCTGCGACCGCTTCACCATTTGGAGTAGGTGCCGTCCTAGCCACCAACTTCCGGATGGCAGAGAAGCACCCGCTCGCATTACTATTCTAGGACTCTATCAAAGACTGAACGAAAATTACAGCTCAACTGGACAGGTAAGCCCTAGCAATAGTCGCTGGAGTAAAAACGCTTCCATGAATATCTGTACGGGCGGGCTTTTCAAAATTGTAACCGACCACAAACCACTGATGGGAATTTTGGCGGAAACAAGCCGACGCCTAACATACTGTCACCAAAGAATGTCTAGATGGTCAGAGTTCCTTGCAGCCTATTCCTATACTCTGACGCATCGACCAGGGAAACAAATTTCCCATGCGGACGCTTTGAGCAGAGCACCCTACCAACTACTATGAAGACCCGGCAAGCCAAATGACATCGCTGCAAATAGAGACTTGTCCCGATCTACCCATCTCCGCCTATGATGTCGCAAGAGCCACCGCTAAGGACTCATTGACTGCCCGTATTCTTGGCTGGTAGGTAAAGGGCTGGCCGGAGACACAAAAAACTGAAACTTTTAAACCGTTCGCGGTCCAGACAGACTGAACGATCTATTCTAAAGGGCGTGTTTGCTGTGGGGAGATCGGGTGGTCATCCCAGCCAAGTTGCAGCCCAGAGTTACTAGGATGTTGCACGAGGGTCACCCTGGAATGGTTAAAATGAAAAGCCTGGCCAGGAGCTATGTGTGGTGGCCAGGCATTGATAAGGACATAGAGTATTGGGTGAACTCTTGCCATAAATGCCAGGGAATCAGACCTTCTCCTCCAAAAGCACCCATCAGGGACTGGGAGACCCCTAGGGGACCATGGTCTAGAATTCATATAGATTTCGCGGGTCCAACCAAGGGCAATACCTTTCTGGTTTGTCGTTGATGCCTACTCAAATTGGCTTGAAGTAAAAATCATGCCATCAACGACAACAGAAACACTAATAAAAAAATTAGACGGACCTTTTCGCCACCCACGGTCTACCAGACGTTCTGGTCTCGGACAATGGACCACAACTAACAAGCTTGCAATTCGAGCAATGCCTAGCCTCCCTAGGTATCAGACATGCCTAACCCGCGCGCCGGCCCATCCGGCTGCAAACGGCAGAGCCGAGAGAATGGTCCGATTCACAAAAGGAAGGGCTAGAAAAGAATGGACGTAGGTGATGTCCAACAAAAAGTAAACCGTTTACTAACACTCCAGCACATAACGCCCAGTACAGTTACTAACAAGTCCCCGGCGGAATTACTTATGGGACGAAAATTACAATCACAACTTGACAGACTACACCCAAATTTTAACCCAGAAAACCCCCCTGCATTCCTCCACACAAAGTTTAGGCAATTCCAGTTTAGGCGACTTGGTATACGCGAAAAATTTCACTGGTGAACCATTATGGGTACCTGGACAAATTACCCAACTTACAGGCCCCAAATCCTACCGTTTAACGGTAGACGATGGCAGGGAGTGGAAGCGGCACATAGACCAGCTTCCATCCCGAATAATTGAACGGCCAACAGACACACAACCAGTCGCCGAACAACACCAACCAGTCGCCGACAAATACCAATAAAACTCAAACGCAGGATGGGGGGGGAACGGCGAGAAGTTAATAAAGAACCGTTTAAAACTAAAACAAACGATTTATACCAAACAAAAAGAGCAAATAAAAGACTCACTGTTTGAAGAGACTTGCGGGAAGAGCCCGTCGGAAGGCGGCCAGCCAGGCCAGCTCAACCTGCCCAATGGAAACAGGTGGGAGCGGCAAAACCGCCGGCCTAAGCAACTCAGGCGGCGGCAAAATGGCTGACTCACCCTTCCAGACGTTCCAGAGCGAAGATCGGAAGACACAGCAGCCCCATCCGAACCGGTCGAAGTCTTCACGAGGAATGAACCGCGCAAGTCTAATCGAGTTCGGAGAAGCCCCACCTACCTGCGTGACTACGTAACCACGTAGGACTGAACTAAGAGGGAGGGGTGTTCTATATTCAAGTGGTTGAATCCTAGGCTACTGTTCTGATTTGGTCCAGATAAATAGAAGTGGATTGGTTCACTAGGAAACCAATCCAAAGAGCTGCTGAAAGGCGGCAATTTTAAAGAAATGCCATAGGCTGAAAGCAAGCAGGCCAGCCTGTATAAAAGGCTGGCTGCGGCTGCAGCCAAACTGTTCCTATTCTGACTACAGTTTGAATAAAACCTTTTGTTGTTGGAACCCGGTCTACCTCGTGTGTTTTCAAACAAAACAGTATGGACTCCTGATTCTTCAAGGTCCCACTTCATGTATGGTAGGAAACTTACCTAGATACCAGTAACTCTCTGTTGCCAAAGTTTGTCAAGGATGGCAATGAACTGGTCAGGACTAGCCATTTTTTTCCTCACCTTCACAGTTTGTTCACGTCACAGAAGGCCTCAGCAGAGGTTACATGGATTAATTCTCAACTTATGACAGGTTGCTTATCAACCTTTCAATGTTATAACAGACTCCCAAAAGCTACTTTCAACCCTGTTTAGAAGTTGTGGCTGCTGCAATGGCCCCATAGTCATTCGCCCCTACAACTGACCACAGGGACTCTGTAGCTCCTCCAAATTATTTCTCCCCCCCATCCTGCCCCACTGGGTTCCTGCAGGCCTTTGGGCTACTTCCCACCCCATCTTGTCCCACCTCTCTCTCTCTCTCACATACACACACACACACTCCATTACACCTCCAGAGCTCCAGAGTTCCAGACCCCTGGAAAAGGAGGGCAGGCCACTGTCCCTCAGCATCCCTGGGCTGCATGGCTATGTCCCAGAATTGGCCTCCATTTTCAGAGCAACCACAATACCTTGTGGCCATGCTGACATGGCAACTGCTTCCAAAATGCAGCCATGTGGCCCAGGTATGAAATGAAATTGAGTCTGTTTCCCTAAAACAGTCTGTGCAGCCCTGCGGAAAGCTCCAGAATTTTCTGCAGCTCTGCATGGACTGCAGAATGGACTGCTTGATCCCTGGGTTGTGTGGCTGCATCCTGGGAGCAGCTACCATTTTCAAAGCAGGTTCCATTAGTCCAATCCAGGTTACTTACTGTCATTGTATACGCATTTCCTTGTTTTGCCCTCCATTCCCCGTTCTTTTTCTATTTGTGTTTTTTCAGTTAAATTGTAAACCTGCAGGCAGAGACTGCTATGTTGCAAATCTATCGAATGCCTGGGGAATGTTAGGCACAATGGTAGCACTGAAAACAACCCAAAAGCCTTTTCTGCTATTTGTTGTGCATTAGAGAAAGGCCTGGTCTTCACCTTGAGGAAGCTTTTTAAGATTGCTCAGGAACCTCTGTCCTATTTTCTGCTAGAAAATGAGCACAAGATCTAACTCTTTGCATGACATGTAACACATGATCCCTGATCACTGTATCTCTACCCTGTTAAGTCTTATTTGGGATCCTCTAGCAGGTATTCTGATTTCATGGAAACAGAACCAAATGGAAGCTATGAATTTCATGAGGATGGAGAAGAGAAAAGACACAAATGCCCACCACCAAACAGAATATATTTTATGCAGTTTGAACATTTGAATCTGAACTGCCTGAACAAAATAAACTATATAAAAATGGAACATTTTAAAAAAATACCTTAAGTGGATGAAAACCAGGGATGAGATCCGACCAGTATAACTACCAGTTCTGTTGCTCTGCATCACGCATTTGCAATTTACGACCTGCTGAGTTGCCCAGACAGCTGAGCAGCGCTGTTGCGGGTGTGCAGCGGTTGGAAAAGCCCTTTTTTCCTGCTTTTTCAACTGCAGCTGTGCCACACAAAGCAGCTGAGGTTGAAAAAGTGGGAAATAAAGGACAGGTAAGAGCCTGGGTGGGCAGGTGGGCCAAAGCAGCAGCAGACATAGAGACAGTTCTATGTCTGCTGCTCTTCAGAGCAGTCAGTTCTAATGAGGTGGGCAGAACTGATAGAATACCACCCCTGATGAAAACCATATTCTAAGGAATATTTAAACTAAATACAAAGTATGTGTCCTAAGTACTTTGACATTGGAGGACCACAATCAGATTATGGTAATCGAGTTAGAATTTCTTCAGGAACTGTTAAAATTTATTACCACATTAAAGAAGAAAGACATTTCATACCTGAGAAACTATATATATGATGGTTGCAACACCATTGGGCAAAGAAAAATATCTTCACTGGATGCTGCCATTTAGAAAATCCTTTTTCACTCACCATAAAGACAGTCATTCATTTGCCAAGCAGTTGTACCGCACTGGTTTCATCTTTATAAAAATGTAGGGTACAAACAGCCAGATATTGTGGATAAACTGCCGGTGCCAATCAGCTCATTTAATTATAGCAGGGGATGTCTCCTGTTCAGCATTGTGAGTATCATTCTCTCAGCAGTCCTATCAAAAGAAAAGGATAAAGAAATGAGGAACAGGAACATCTTACATGGATAGTGTTCCTTTCTAGCACATCTTAGAAGTGCAAAATAGCTTTTTGATGCCTATTTTGAAGCACAATGGTTTAGCACATGCTTTGTATTTATACTTAATAGCCTACTACAGTAGCCTTAATTTCCTTCATGATATACTCATGACAGGGATTTGTATCAAGATACAAAATGGACTCAATGTTGTGGCCTTGGGCTCACAAACTAGATCTAATATGATACCCATGGCACTTTGGCTTAACAAAATAAGGTACCTAGGAAAACACTGCCAATTTGATAAGGAAAATTTTAGATTAGTCTGACAAATAGTCTGACATGATATAAGCAACATGCTGTAGATTGCTTTCAGGGACGTGGTGGCTCAGTGGCTAAGATGCTGAGCTTATTGATCAGAAAGGTTGGCAGTTCGGCAGTTCAATTCCCTAGCACAGCATAACAGAGTGAGCTCCTGTTACTTGTCCCAGCTTCTGCCAACCTAGCAGTTTGAAAGCATGTAAAAATGCAAGTAGAAAAATAGGGACCACTTTGGTGAGAAGGTAACAGCATTCCATGTATGCCTTCGGCGTTAGTCATGCTGGTCACATGACCACAGAGATGTCTTCTGGCAATGCTGATTCTTTAGTTTTGTAATGGAGATGAGCACCACCCCCTAAGAGCTGGAAACGATTAGCATGCATGGGTTAGGGGAATCTTTACCTTTAAATTTCTGGATGCTCAGAAGACTTCGATCAAACCACAGACAACAAGACCAGAGTTCCCCAAATCAGGTAGTATTTAGCATGCAAAACCCAAGAAATTTGGCCTGAGAATTCCAAAAGCACCTAGAATGTACAAATTTGAGGAACTTCATCTATCTGATGAAGAACTTTATCTGCCTGATGAAGTGGGCGTTGGACCATAAAAGTTTATGAAATAAAATGTTGATTAGTCCTTCAAATAACTCAAGAGACTTTGTTGAAAAAGCATTTCTATTGGCAACATAGGGAGAATGAATTTGATATTATTAGCATACTAATTACATCAGCTTTAATCTCTGATGGGGTAATATACCCTCTCTCCAGGTGAGCTGCTCTCAGTCCTCAGAGCATGCTGTGTGAGTATGGAAGCAGTAGCAAACTGAGACAGGCCGAGGTTAGTAGGAGTCAACTGAAGGAAGAGCAAGTAGGCGGCTAATCTCACAGATGAAGCCATTCTTCAATGAGTCTGCAAAGAACAGTTTCAGAACACTTAGAAATTGTCATAAGATTGGGATGCCAAAATACTTCGTGGCTCTTTTTTGGAGTGATGCTTATAAATTGCTTCTCTGCTGGCATGTCTAATTTTATCATTAAACTGACACAGACTCCTATTCTGCTGCCTGGTATCAAAGTCTGCCCTAATGCTATTGATCCACTTCACGCTGAACAAAACAAACAAGCAAAAGTTCCCATTTTTCAACCCATGTCGTAAATGCTGTTTTAAAATACACTATACATTATGGATAAAACAAATAGCTGGAGACTCTAAAGGCTGAAAGTGGGGAATATGCCATAATTGTTGCATTGTATTGTCCATACAAAATGTATGGGGCACTCTGCCACAGTCTGCCATTGCAGTCCCTGATGGCAAATAGGAAGATTAATGCCTGCAGTTCTGACCACTGTTCATATCTTTACAGTTACACATTATTTATAGGAATCAATTAGCTCTCTGTCTCTCCTGTTTTATTACAGGACTCTGTTCAGATCTCTGGTGTGCCCTTTTAAAATGATGATGGATGATGGACTTTCAAAATGAGTAAAACTTGGACAATCCCCAGGGAACAAGCAGAGGGTAGGAGCCTTAAACGATGATAAAGCACAACCTTTCTATGGAATGAGTGTGACGTTTGTTATGCTTGCAGCTTTTTTCTCCTTCGACTGAGAAGTCTTAGGTGAGTTTCCAGCTCTTTTTGTTTAAAGAAAATGGGAGCAAAAACTTGTTCTACAATATCTGACTTGGAAGAGTTACGCATATGTAGCAGATTTGCAAGTTCAGTAGGACTCTGGGAAACCTTTATCCCAAATATTAGAGATGGTCTCATTTTACTTGTCTGCAGCAGAGTTCAGAAGAGTTTGTGAGGAGGGAGGGGAAGCTCAAGCCAGGACAAGAAATACCTTTAAATAAAACTCTAGCTAACATTAATGTATTAGCTACACTGACTCTTCGTCTATTCAATAATTCCCCCTGTCCTCTGTCTAAAAATTATAATTTAGAATCAGCTTTTGAAGGCTCTCTGAGAATGTTTAGCATTTTTAGGAACTGCATTTTGTGCACTTCTGATCTTGGCTAATCCTTGTGTTTTGAGGCTACATGGAGTATTGCTGCAACGAAGTAGATCAAGGATTATCAAAAGTTCTAAAAAGTATATTCTCAAAGGTTTGGGATGGGTTGAGATTGTCAGCTGAGAAATGATAGATTGATTTGTTTTGCAGCTGACCAACTTCTAATCTGAAGCAAACAGAAAAAATTAGCTATCATAGTAAAACTGTCACTAAAGGTAAAGGTTTACCATGTCCGATCATGCCTCGATTCTAGGGGCCACTGCTCCATCTCCGTTTCTCAGATGAGAGAGCTAAGTATTGCCCAAAAACATTTCTGTAGTCATGTGACCAGCATGACTATACACCAAGGCACATGGAACGCCTTAATACCTATTTATCTACTTGCACTTGGCATGCTTTCGAACTGCTAGGTGGGCAAGAGCTGGAGCAAGAAAGAGGAGCTCACCCCATCTTGCAATGCTCGGGTCTTTCACCATTCAGCTTTCCAGCTGACAAGTTCAGTGTCTTTAACCATCCATATAAAGCCAGGCCAGACGATAGACAAAAGGCAAGGAGGGAGCTTTGAGTAGGCAGTCCAGTCTAGGACTGACAGGTTTATGAATGAGAGAATTGGAAGGAAGTTCCGTTTCTGCCTGAATTTTGATCATGTGTCTGAGGAGGCTGTAACAATCATAAGTGTGAGGAGTGGTTGCAAGTCACTCTTGTCAGTGCTGTAACTTTGAATGATCACTAAACAAATGGTTGTAAATTGAGGATTATCTGTATGTCCCTGTAATTACCAGGAGTCAAATCCAAATCGCAGCTGTAAAGGCCCGGTCCCACTGTACTTACAGATGCAAAGAGGATGTAAAACGTAAAAAAAAGCTTGCCATCCATTGGAAAATGCTATGCATCCGTTGTGTACTTGCTCAATCTTGGAAATATGCTATGCATCCGGTTGTGTACTCATCTGCATAATGTGTTTTCATACACTGTATCCTCGAAGCGATTCCTGTCCACTGTTGATTTCAGTCCATGTGCCAAAAGTTTTGAGCTTGCACAAAACTTTATTGAACGGATGAACTTTCGCCTTGTGACGATGTACCATCTCCACGATGGATGAACGGGGCGCTAAACAAACACATCATGTCCATTATCATCTTGTTAAAGTCCACTGTATCCTCCTCTGCAGTCCCTGGCCATCCCTCTCAACCTCACATCCACTGCAGCTAAAATGGGAAGAGCGGGAGGAAACAAAAGTACTCGGAACGTCTAACAGCGTTAGTAGGCACCGAAAATAGAAAGGATGTTAAGTGCTAGGCTTCCGTTATAATTAAAGTATTAAAAAGTGGAGCAAAATTTGTACTGGGATGGTATCTACATGATATTGGTAGATGCTTCTCCAGTATGTTCTAGCGCAGGAATTAGGAAGGACACCTAAGCGAACAGACCAATATTTTCGTATTAAAAAAGGAGCGAGAAAATCATCTAGATCTTAGTAAGGTACCAGCAGCCGTTGTATACAGACCTCATCACTCTTGAGTCTTGGTCTTCAACGATCATCAAGTTCTTCCAATCCAGTGTGATGATGAAACAGTCCATATGATAGCTGCGCACTCATTTCATCACCAGAACCAAAACGCTGGTTCAGGACTGTAATGAAGTTTTACACAGAAGGAGAGGAAGAAGACATCCAAGAGCTTGTGTGGGTGCTGAGGGATGGACGTGAGAGCAATGCAGTTTGACTGTATGACAAGTTGATGGAGTGGAAGCTGAGAATGAAGACCCGTGCATCCATGCACTTCTATGAAGGGATGCACAAGGCCATCTTTGACAGAACTTGTAGAACGTTGAGACGCAGGTTGACCCAGCCTAGCACCAACTTGCACATCCCAACCTGGACCTGACTGGAAGGTGGCACTGACTCTGCGCCCTGCCCTGGAACCACATACAGAAACATGCAAGAATGCGCGAGGAGGGCCAACAACGACCTCAGCAAGCAGGGAGGATCGGTCATAGAAGGTGGAACAGGCCATCTTGAAGAAATACGTGTGAGGAGCTCCTCAGCAGCCCCACCACTGAACAATGGGCTGGAGAAAACTTGCAGGAAGAGAGTGGTATCATGAGGTGGGTAACTGGTTCCCCAGCACCGTTGGAGCCATAAATGGAAAGCACATTGGCCTGTTTAGAGGCTCCAGCCACATCAGGTCCACTTATTACAACTCTAGAGGGCTTCTTCGAGTAGTATCCTCTTTCCATGGGTTGATGCTGACTACGAGTTCATCTACAGTTTGGATTGCTCAGGCAATGAGGTTCAGCGTTCAAGATGGCGCCAGGTAGTGTACAACGCAAGACTCTCAGAGGATGGGCTGTCGAATGCACCTCATTCGATGGGTTTTCCAGGTCCAGACCCCCTAAGCCCAATGACACAGCAAGAAGTGTGCCCTACTTCAATCCATTTTCCGAGGGACGACGAGATTCTTCCTCAGACCTACCTCAGTGAAGCCGTACAGTGTCAAGAAGCTACCCGTGAAGAGGACCTTAAAGAGCTAACAGACTGTCCAGGCAAGAATGGGGTGGAAGACCTTTGCATCACTGGCCAAACAGGTTCCAGGTACTTGCTCACCACGTCATGCATGCAGAGGCCACAGGCACTGTGAGAGCATCGTGGAGAGCCTTGCGCATCCTGCACAATGTCATGCCACCCACTTACCCAGTCTGCAGGTAACGGAAGACATGTCGACTGGGCAGACGAAGGGAATGGGGACATGGAGCCGTGTGGTGAATGAGCAGAGGAAGAACTGATAGGACACTGTGGGATGGTTACAAAGGGCCCCAAGCCGAGGTTCACGTGAAGAGGATAGGAAGAGGCCCAGCAACTCGCTGATTACACTTGGTGCAACTCCCGCTGGGCAGAATGGTGACAAGACAGATGTGATAGTATGATTAATGGCATGCTTCCTGGACTGGTGCACATAGACACTGGGATAGACTTGTGCCATGTATGTGTAGCTGGTCCGGTACAATGGAACAGAGGCATTTATAAAGGCTTGTTTATTTAAAGTGTTGGCAATGAGTGATTGTGGTATTGATAAAAAGCGTCCAGTAAGTTCCCACTTATGCGTTGCACTGAGTTCCTGTCGGTATCGCACAACTTCGCTTATCTGAGGCACCAAAGCAGTGCAAAGGCTTATACCATTTTTTTCAAAGTAAACCAACACTTTAATAAGTTAAAAAAAATGAACCAAGTAAAGCATTAGTTAATGTGTCTTAATGCAAAGAAAACTTCAGTTAAAGCTTTATTGGCTGACTGGATGAACCATGGTGATTCCTGCAAGAATGGATATGCGTGGCAGCACGTCTTTCCCTGTATGGTGATCTGGCGTGACGATGCTCATCTTGTGAATAATCGCGGATGGGCGGACGCAATTCATACCCGCCTTGCACCGGATGCGCCGTGACGCTTTGACATCCCGAATATACTATCCACACGGCATCCCCTTTGTTTTCCTATAGCGTCTGAGCCATCCGCTGTTGCACGAGCTGATGGCATTCGCACCCGCTTCCGCTTGCATACCGTCGAAATTCTCCTGGAACCCCTTCGGAGGGTGTCAGCCCGCGTCCATCTGCCCTTTCTATGCCGCTAGCTTCTGTGATGAACCATTCATTTAAGCATTGGTCTCCTGCTTGAGCGGGCATACTACCCACGTCCGTTCTCAGTCTGTTTTTGCAATTGTCAATTTTGCTCGTCCGCTGTGTCCTTTATGCATCAGTTTTGCGTCCATCGGCCAGAGGGAACGGGCCTTAACTTTTTATCGGTGAAGGTTTGGAATGCATTGATTGCTTATTAAATAATGATGCTTGCAGTGGGAAGGATTTTCATTTTTGACAGATGAACTCCAAAACTATCACCTATTTTTGCTCTGAAATTGGGTCGATGTGCACTAAATATACTGAGTCCTTTGTCCTAGGAAATCAACTTATATTCTAAAGTCCAGCCAGTTTGGAACTTGCAATTCTTTAAGTTATCTGTTGCTGAAGTCACAAACAGGATTTCATTGATAAAATAAAAACTCTGGGTACTCAGAGATCTCTTGCTTTTGGGCTTAACTGCACTGTCTGGTTGTCCTATTGCCAGAGTAGATAAGTATCCATTACTGGAGGGCAGACATGGCTGATGTTGCTCTCTATTAATCCCCTATGCAATGTCAAAACTATTTCAGTTCTGCTTCCAAAATGCATGCTTCCATCTTCAGTCACATTGAGTATTCTTGT
Organism: Laticauda laticaudata; assembly: GCA_004320025.1. Lineage (NCBI taxonomy): Eukaryota > Metazoa > Chordata > Lepidosauria > Squamata > Elapidae > Laticauda > Laticauda laticaudata. The sequence goes on along the minus strand of BHFT01013964.1, from coordinate 26,243 downwards.
CCATTTGGGCTAGAGTGCTTCAATTTTCCGTTGGATAACCTCAACCATTCATTGTCAGCTATGCCAAGAAAGGATTGCTCCTTCAATTGAATCAATACTGCAGCTAATTCTAATAGTTTCTATGCCTTCTTTTAGCAACACTACTGAAACAGCACAGTCCTTAAAACCTTTGCATTGCAGAGAGTAGGCTGCCAGTTTGGAGGCCAGCAAAAACATTTGGGGTGTATCATTATCGTTGTCATCATCATTATCTTGAGTAACACTTTTTATACATTGGCTTTTTTTAAGTCTATCAGTTTACAATTTTTCCAATCTCTTGAAATAAAATGGTGTTACCCAAGCTCCTAGAGAATATCCAGTGCTAGAACAACCAATTAAAATGGTACTGTATATAATTCAAAGTAGTCATTTAGTTGGATTTTATATATCTCTAAAGGGTTCATTTCCTTCTAACCTCTAAACTTTAAATTCCAAACTAAATTCTTACAGTAAACTCATTTCCTAATCCTTGGTCCATGACTTCCCCAGGGGTTGCAATCTGCTGTATTTCCAAATGGAATGGGACAACTTGTCACACCCAACTCAACTCACCACGGCCAACTCGCTTCACATTTCATTCTGTCCCTCCTTTTGCATCCTTTCTTCAATGAGTCTATTCCATTATTTCTTTGATATTGGTGTAACTTTTGTCCTGCAGCGAGTTGTCCCGTGATGAGTTGGCCATGGTGAGTTGGCTTGCAGCATGGCAAGTTGGCTGTGGTGAGTTGGCCATGGCAAGTTGGCCACGGCGAATTGTCATAGACCCCTTCCAGATGTAGCTACAGACCCTTATAACTTTTTTAAGCAATACAACTAGTCCCACCATAACCACCATCACCACTACCACCACATACTGTACCTCCAAAGACCTGGGAAACAACCAGCGACAAACAAACATTGCAAGTGCCTCTGAAAGCAGTCAGGAGCTTCCTACAGAAAGCTACACATTTCCCTGATTTTGGCCTCTTCAACAGCTTTTGTGTGAAACACTTTGTTTCTCCTGTTTGCTGTAATTGGTGATAAATGTTGCTGCTCCCCAAACAGCATATGTCTGCAGTTCTTGACAGGTTATTGTGCCCTAAATTGTACCCCCTATCTGAGAATGCTGATTGATTTTATCAACATCAGTTTCTGACTCACCAGGATAGGCTTGTTATTGGCCCAGACATACTCTTGTACACCAGAAGCACCATCAAACTCTCCTTTATCCCTCTCCCTGGTGTGACTGAATGAAAACAGAGCACAACAATGCCCATAATTCATTTGTCTCCTCTCCAATTGTCCAGCCTCTATCAATAGTGGATCTACAAATCTACCATCTAATGCCTGAAGTACATAGCTCTTCATGTATCCAGGTGAATGTGTATGTGATAGTATGTGTGAACTTCAGAACTGAATCTCAAGCTACAGCCTTGAGTTATTAGTGAAATGCAGTTAACCTTGGAATAATTACAATGGATATTGTAAATGCTTATTTATGTATGTTTATTTGTGTATTAAAATGAGAATTTTGATGCTACCCCTGCAACTTCTGTATGTGTCCTCTCCTTGTAACACCTTGCTTTCCTCTTCCACTCTCCTTCAATTATTGTTACTATTGTAACAGGAGGCTGTCCCCGGGGTGTATTTCAGAGGTGGTTTTCAGCAGGTTCTAACCAGTTCTGGAGTTCACTGGTGGTGAATAGTTCGGAGAACCGGCAAATGCCACCTCTGACTGGAGATTTTACAGTATCCTTCCACTGCCACACCCACCAAGCCACGCTCAAAAAACCAGTAGTAAAAAAAATATTGAATCCTGCCACTTGTTTATTTAGGTGATGTGATTGAATGTCTGTCATTGTCTGTCTCTCTGGTCTCTGTCTCTGTTTCTCTTTGTCTCTCTCTCTCTGTCTCTCTCTCTCTCTGGTTTCTGTTTGTCTGTCTGTCTCTGTCTCTCTCTCTCTGTGTGTATACCCCTCTCTGCTTGCAGTGTGTTTGTGTGTGTGTATATATACCACTGTCTGCTTGCAGTTTTGGTTTGTAAAAGTCTGATGGGTTTGTCTAAATAGCTGTATTGGAGGATCACTGTCCAATACCAAAGCTTTTGGGAGGAAAGGATTGTTAAAATATAGAAACCAATGAACAAATGCAGCAGCCCACATGGCTTTGTGCAGATCCCAGTGTGCACATGTATCATCTCTCCTGTGGGAGCTTCATTGGCTGCTGATTTGCTTCCAGGTGCAATTTAAGGTGCTGGTTGTCACCTTTAAAGCCCTTCATGGCTTGGGACCAGGTTATCTGAGGGACCATCTCTTGGGGATGGCAAGGAATGTGGTGTGTTCCATCCCTGAGGGAGATATACCTTGTGGGACCCAGAAGAAGGGCCTTCTTCAAGGTAAGTCCCTCTATCTGGAACATCAATCCCCCAGAGATTAGAATAGCCCTCACTCTAGCACTCTTCTGGAAAGCACTGAAGACCAGGTTCTTCCAGGGGACAACCCAGAGTAAACTGGAGCAGGATGGAGCCCATTAAATGGCTCATATGATGTGTTGTCGAGGGGCAGGGGAAGAGGGTTATTTTATTCTATATGATTTTTTGTTAGTTTTATTGTTTTTATACGATGTTTCTATATTTTTGTAAGGTGCCTTGAGTCGCCATGGACAGCAATATAAATTCAATAAATAAACAAATAAAATATTGAGCAGACCTGTTTATACATTATGTATATTCTGGAGATGGTAGAATCACCTCGGTATTGTAGGAAGACAGCTGAGTTAATCTGTGGTAGTCTCAGATCAGGAGTTTGGTAGCAGGGGTACCAAAACCTGCATCTGCATAATTATCCTTTCCCACCCACCTCCACGTCACCCTGTTTTAAGTCCTACATCAGTTTAGCCATTCTGTAGTGAGGGAAGCTGTGGCTCAGAAAGGCTTCTTCTTTTTCTTCTTCTTCTTCTTCTTCTTCTTCTTCTTCTTCTTCTTCTTCTTCTTCTTCTTCTTCTTCTTCTTCTTCTGGACTCCTTCTGACTCAATTCTGGTGCACTGTTGTGAGTAGGATTCACCCCCCCCTTCTCTTTAAGAATCAGCCTCTGAGCTGCCACTGATTACTTACTATTGGTGGCATTTGGACTCATTAAAAAAAAACTATCAAAGTTATTCATGTTATAAATGTTTACAGTCACACATTCGTCATATAAAATGAGTTTAAAAAGCCAAACAATAAACATTTATTAGAGTTGTTGGCAGAGGGGCAGAGAAAAGAAGTCAAGGGACGATCTGTATCAGTAGACAGGTTTTCAATTTATGGTGGAAACTTGTCATGGTGGATTTGGCCAGAACTCCTGGGGTGGGGGTGGTCATATGAAGAGCACCAGAGCTAGCTGTGATACAATCTGCAGGATATCCAATATTGAGAGGGTAGAAAGAATAAGTGGACTTCCATGTTCACCTCTAAATGATCAGGTACATTATTTCTGAGTGTGGCTGATCTGACATTTGGGTCACTTCTTACGCGATGTATGATGATAATATATCTTCTTCCTCAGCCACTGAAAGCTTTCCCTGACATTTCTCTTTCTCTTGCATATTGCATATATATGTCAAAGAAAAAAATGACAGGAATGCTGAAATCAAGATGGATGGGTGCAGAGAGGAGCTCAGAAAAAGATCAAGACAATACGGAGATGTGATTTGTGTACAGAACAAATGAAAGGTCAGAACAGAACAGAACAAATGAAGGTCCAAAAGTTAATCATGGTTGTGTGATTCATGCCACCAGTTGCATGATTCGTGCCACCAGTTGCACAGTTGCCAGAGATAAATAAGCATGAATGGTTTACTGTGTTAGAATCACTGCTGAATTTTACAGACAATAATCTGCATATTTTAACATAATCCTACATGCAGAAAAATGTATTTGTTTAAAATTGCATCTCTGGGAGAGGTGATAGCTAACTTTTGTTGGTTGGAATACAGAGAATAGTTAAGTTTCTAATCCTACAAACTCATTTTTTATCTGAAATAGAATTTTAGATGGATTATTGCATAATCACACTAAAATATATAACTCAGTGATCTGTTAAAATCTTATAGTACTTCATTATAATGTCAGTGTGCAGAATACAGTTGATAGATGAGGTAGTTTGTATTATTAAAAGGCATAATTTGAAAGCCATGACCAGAAGCATAACAGATAGTAGAGAGAAAAAAAAACCTGCACAATCATCCGTTGACTAACACAGCATACGTTTTCTTTTCTTCCCCTAAAATCATCTTTAATTTATTTGGCTTCCTATCTCTTATTCCTTTTTTTCACTTATATGGAGCTACTTACCAAAAAGAAGCAATAGGATGATGGGGGTGGTTTGAATGGCTGATGAAGAAGAGGTACACATACATACCCAGCACAGATATAGATAGGAGAGAGAGAAAGGGTGGGGGATTCATACACACATACATAAATTATTATATTTTCCTTTATTTCTTTCAGGTGGGGATAGCTATGCTCTTTGCTGTAAAACAAAGAAACAGCAACCTAATAATTACTGTTTGATTTAAAAAAAACTGTGCAAAGTTTTAATAATTCTTGTATAGTGTATAGTAGTTCTTCAGAGAGTCTTAACATATTGTGCACATGATAATTAAAATGTGAAGTTCGTGACACTTACTTCATTTCATTTCTTCCTTTCCCTAGATTTTCAAGGTTTTTGGCTAATCTCGTTTGAATTGCCTTCAAAGTAAGGTTTAAAATGTTTTTTTGGTTTAGATTTTTCTTAGAACACTTTAATTCACTAAGAATGTTTCTTCTTTTTTATATATATATTTAAAAGTCATGAATATATACAATACAGATAATCCTTGACTTGCAACCACAATCAAACTCAAAATTTCTATTGCTAAGCTGGGCAGTTGTTCAGGGCATTTGGCTCCATTTTATGATCTTTCTTGCCATAGTTGTTCAGTGAATCATTGCAGTTGTTAAGTTAGTAACACAATTATTAAGAAAATGTGGCTTCATCATTGACTTTGCTGGTCAAAGGGTGACAAAAAGGGAAAACATAACTCTGGAACAAGGCAACTCTCACAAATACATATCAGTTGCCAAGCATCCAAATTTTGATAATGTAGCCATGCTGCAATGGTCGTAAATGAGAAAAATAATCATGAGTCACTTTTTTCAGTACCACTGTAATGTCAAATGCTCACTAAATGAATGGTTATAAGTCAAGGTCTTACCTGTACAATATTTTGCTCTAACTCTACAGCTATGGAATCAGATTATTGCCCTTTGCTATGACTAAAAAAAATGGGGATACACTCCTGAAATTATAGAATTTGAAAATCCTAATGTGCAAAACTGATTAGGAATAAGTCACTGCATACAGTGAGATTTAGATACAGATGTGATTTGCAATGTGAATTAATATATATTAAAATAGATTACAGTGTCCACAAGAGGGCAGCAATGGTACACTGGAGAGGGATTTATTCTGGCCATATCTGTAAACCCTGAGTTCTAATCCTGTGTGATTGGTTGTGCAAAAGTTCCCCTAAATGTAATCTTCACAGCCTGATGGCTTCAAAATATGACACTGGCTACATGTTCTGGAAGTTCCACTATTTCACTGAAGAGAAGGCTGTTTTGGTAAATTTGCTACTTCTTGTCGGTTAATAGGAATTTGGGATAAAGGAACAAATTTTCTGATATTATCCTAGGACACATATAATGGAATGTGGGGCTGCCTTTGAAAGAAAGGAGGAAGAGCTGCAACTTAAACATTAATCTGATAATGAAATTCGAATCTGAAGGAAGAGGGATAATCAAAGACCCTTACAAGGGGTCCACCCTAGTTTTTAGAAAAGTAAAACTGAAGGAAGGGAGAGCCTCTTTCAGACTTGAAAAACTGATATTAGTCTTATCAGATAGTCCAGACAAGAATCATAATAAGAAGTACTCGTTTGATCTTTACTGTAAGATAGATGATATGGTAAAGTTAAATTAATAGAAGTTTGAAAGTAATATCTCCCTTTACTTTTAGTTTCCCCAAAACTAGGGGTGGTCCTTTCTGAGATGTGGCTCTTCCTCCTGTTTCCCAAGGTCATTCCCACAAACTTTAGAGCATAACGGTTTGTACTAGGCGTGTATATAGACCACAAGATCAAACATGGGCCCTGATTTGGCAATTTGGAGAACGATTTCGCTCAACTCAGCAGGTTCATCTTGAGCTTGAATCCAGAGCCATATCTCAAAACCTAGCATACAGTGCCTCACCTTGGCTACTGCGAGAAGCTAAAATTGATGTAAGAGAGGTGTTTTTTTTTTTTTTGTACCTATCAGGGAAAATTCCTGATCCATTTCAGAAGACAGTCCAGGCATTACGTTGTGACTCTGCTGTTGTCAGGAGCAGGGGATGGTGGGAGTGGGGATGTGTTATATATTCTGCAGTAACTTAACCTATCAACTAGGTTGGTTCGGTCAGGTAGGCAGGAGATTTGAAGAGCCGTCAGTTAGCCATGAGCGCGAGCAGCCGTCAAAAATAAAGGCTGCTGCAGTTGTGCTCCGCCACGGCCGGTTACATAGACAGAAAAAGTCAACTGGGGTCTCAACAGTCTTTTTCCCACATGCAACACCTGGCGATAAAAGGTGGATAGTGAGACAGGAGCCCAGTTGCACACGTGACACGACAGGATGCGAATCGAGATGAATATGGCCGGGAACAACTCCGCCACCCCACACCATTCAAACCCAACAACCAGAAGAACTGTGAATGCCTACATCACACTGACGTTCCTCATGTTTCCTAGAATTGGGACGGATCTCGCTGGCAGAGTATCCGAAAATGAGGACAGAGAGACGTCTTCCTCAACCCACTGCACTCCCACAGTATTCAAAATGGCCAAGGCACTGGCATACCCAATGATGTAAGAAGATGGCGGTGGATATGGAACTACAGAGAAATTACTGTAGAGCCATTAGGCACCAACCATTTCATGCCTCATCAAAAAGACACAAATTTTTATTGAGGCAATGAGCAAAAGGGAAGATGAGAGCTTTGGAGAAATTTTGTTGCGCACCAAAGTGACATTGGCGGAGCATTATGCGAATATTCTTGAACGCATGGTATGAAGGCCTGAAAACACGCTGGTCCTTGGATTAAAGGACCTACACTACAGGGGATCGACTATACACTGACTTACTACTATGAAGAGCGCCAATCGAAATAAGCCACGAGCAGCAGAAACCACAGAAAAATCGCAGCGCACAGGGACTTTCCGGTTGCAAGGCTTCGGTGGAGTGGAGAATCACGAGTCTCGTGGCGCGTTCCTGCCTGCGCTCGCTGCCGCAGGTGTGCCCCGACTTCCAGTGGATTGGAAGCTAATGGTTACCCCCGTAGAGGCTAACCGAAGAGGGGCAGATGCTGACGGCAGAGGTCTGGAGAGGAATCGCATCCCACCTACCTCAGCAGGGTTTAACTCCCTCATTCCCAAGGCCGTGGCGAGCAGCGGTCAGCAATGGCTGGCACCACCAAAAATCTTTCAGCTGGATAAGATGGTGCAGGAGGAAAGTTCTGTAAGAAGTGAGAAGTTTTTGGCCTGAACCGGGACAAAAGAGCTACATCTTTATTTCTGGAGGTTCAACTTTTTAAAGGATATGTGTTGTTTCCTAACAGCTTGTTACAAAGCGGCAGAGCAAAAGTTAAAGGGAAAGGTTTTTTTCTTCTCATGTTCTCCTTCCTCCCTATGGAAATAGCAGATACTGGAAATTGGAAAAACCTGCTTTGGCATAGAAGGTAATTAAATCGAACATATTAAGAGCCAAGGGGTATTAAGATTTCTGAAAAATTGGAACTAAAAAACACCAAACGTTTTCCTCGTTTCTTGTTTTGTTATCCAGTGGAAGGGGAGAGGCAAACGTAATTAGTATACTAAGATTATTGTGGGGAGACGGCTTGGAACTATTCAAGATCAGAGATAACGGCAAATCAGACTTTTAAAAAATGTACTTTGGAACTGTGTAATTAAAGTTCACCCCAGAAGAAAAATAGTACAAAAAGGAAGAAAGTTGCCTAAATGAAACAGTTTGTGCTGATTTGGATTACTTTGTGACTTTGGGATTTCTTTGGAAGACTTTTTGTTGAAAGACTAAAGTCATTATGGTTGTTTAGAAAAAAAATCTTTACAATGGCATATCTTTGAAGATTGAAAATAGAATATAAAAGAGTTAAAAGGAAGAGGAGAACAGAAGGCAAGGGCTCTTCTGGATCTGTTTTTCCACTTTCTTTAGAAATGTGCGATCTACTACAGGAATTACAACAACAAGAAAGCTGGGATGAAGAAGAAGCCATCTTTAATGGACAAATAAATTTTAGTTGAGTGAACGAAAATGCGGAGAAGGGCAAAGAAAATGGAGAATCCAAGATTTAAAAAAACAAATAAGAAAGGAAAAATGAAGGTGAAAATTGATTACAATGTCAGGGAAGCAACAGAAAGAGGAATACAACAGAGAGGGGGAGACCAAGACGGTGGAAGATTGAGAGCATGGGGGACAAAAAAAGACAGACTGGATAAGAGTAGGAAGGGAAAAGGGAAAATGAGAAGTTTATACAAGACTTAAAACAAGATGTTAAAAAACAGGGTTTTTTAGAGACAACAAAGGGTTAAAATGCTAATGACTAAAAAGAGATTCTGCAAAAGTGCACAGGATTGGCATTGATGGTATGTTGTTATTTTGAAAGAGCTAGAAATTGCGAATATTATATTGAGTTAACAAGTATATTTAGAAGGGGAATGGTGAAATGACTCTCAAATAGAGTTTAAATTAGCTATGGAACATTGTTGTTTACTTTTCTGATACAGCTTACTACTTTTTTTTCTCTTTTTTATTACTTGTTAAAAGATGATACTAGTAGAGGGATGCACTAAGCAGTAAATCAGAGTTAGAGCTGGAAATTATAGATGATGTAGTTGCTCTAAGTGTTAAATCGAAAGTAGAAATGATAAAAAGTCGTCATACTCTCAACCATGTGATTACAGAGAAAATTTTTGCAATAAACGAGAATAAAGATAAATAGATATTGGAAAAAGAACGGACAAAAGATTACGAGGTCAAACAATGAAATTTAAATTGAAGATGAAATAAATTAAATAGAATATTTAGAGAGCTGAAAAGAAGGGAGAAAACATAAGAAAATGCAGAATGATAAATGAGAGTATAAATAGTTATATAAGGTGAGCATGAATTTGGATTTATGTCTGTATAAAAGATGCTAACCAGGATTAAGTCGCTTCCCAAAAAAGTTTTTATTGTTTTCATAGTTTAGTGTTTTTGTTTGTTTAATTAGCTTTATTGAAATTAATAAGATTTTGGAAGAACGTTAATGAAGAGAATAATGAAATTGTAAACAAGAACAGATTTAAAGTAATAAATACAAGGAATAAGAGATATAGAAATTTAGTAAAAGGGGACATTGGAAAAAGAATAAATAAGGTGTGCATATGCTGATACTCTGGAATATGTTGTATTCAAATAAGATGTTTTATTTGTTTTGTTAAAATTTAATAAGCAGTTTTTAGAAAATAGATTTTATGTTATTGGTTTTTAGTTTTTGTTTGTTGTGTATTGTCCTTTAAAAACTAATAAATTTGTGTTTTTTTTTTAAAAAGAAAATCAGCAGCCACCATGTGGACCAAATGAATAAATTACCCAAGAAACCCCAAAAAGACACTAATCAAACATGCAGTAAGACAAAACAAAAAAAACCCACCACCCACAATACACAACGAGGACATTGAATCCCTGTCCAGAAGAGGACGGAAGAAGAGGTAAATTACTCCGATCGGAAAAAGAGCCGATGGGAGTGGAAATGAGAAGAAAGTCAGAATTCTGTTGTGGCTGGGTGCGGAGGAAACCATCCAAGTTCTGAATGCCATTTCTTGATGCTATTTGCAGGTATGTGGAATGGCGGGGACACATAGCAAGGGGCATGCCCAAATCGTAGAAGATAAATATGGCCCTCAGGCAAAGATGGATACCCCCCCCCAGGGGGGAGGGAAAGGCAAATAGGGAGCTGTTGGAGTCAAGACAAACAGAGAACAAGTGGATGAGAAAGAAGCAACAGAACAGAGAGGAAAACACATCATAGTTAAACGAATAAGCTATTGGGCACATCAAACTCCAAATCACATGGCAAAAAAGGTAATGTACAAGGTCATCCATAGAAGAGCCAGCCATGGCGAGGATTGAGGTGGACGTTTATTTTTCCAGTAATGACGGCTATCGTGTGGGAGTAACCCTAAAAAGACTAAAACCTGAATCGACAAGGGGAAGAGCTCGAAAATACACAAAACTGCACACTAAAGACGGTACCACGTGAAAACACGAATCTTCTAGTAGTGGTAGTCTGCGACATTTCAAAAGTTGATGATTCAAAAACACATCACTAAAGTCCTTCCATTAACATAGTATGACCCAGGATCGAGCCCAGCCTATTGGACCTGATTGAATGGTTGCACGCATTAGGAATCGGCAGTATCCAGAATAAACAGATTACTGAGCAGACTCGGAAGAGAACCTGATGGAAAGGAAAATTCCAAGGATGTCTCTCAACGGAGAATTGTGGCATGTACCAAGGTCCCTTTTTCATTTAATTTAAATCCAAATGATATCGCCGTTAAAGACTAATAGGCGATGGGTGAGTCCTCTTTCAACGTTAAAACCAAACATTTGATGAACAATTAAATAACGATCTATCGCACAGCGGTATTTTGACAACGTAAATTCGACCATGCAAGGTGGGTAACCACCAATTGTTCCACCCTATTTAAACCAGCCATGGTTCGTACGTTATCTGTGGGGACTTCACACCAGCAACCTTAACCACGGCGAGTACAAGGCAAAAGCACCCAGTTCCGGTGGTAAAAGACACCTATTACATTCTTTTAGGAGGGCAGGCATAAAATCTTTGCGAAAAAATTGAGGACCATTGTGCAAGCCCTACCAACACACTTACCATTGAAACCCAGCACAGCGGAAGCAACAAACAATTGTGACAAGAGGGGGACATATCCAAATGCAAACAGACTGCCAATTGGCAGTGTAGCAGGCCCAGGGGTGCTCGCCAGAGCTTTAATAAGACATGGGCAAGGGGTGAGTACAATAAGCGCAGCGATTTTGGATATGCAGAGATAATTAAACAACGAAGACCACCAAGAGGGCAAGAAAATTCTACAAGAGCCGGAGAATCCTCAAAGAAACTTCAGGCACAAAGTAAAAAAAGAGAAGTGCCAACTAGCCACCAACCAAAGATCGAATTCTGGGATACCTCTAAACCATCACCACTGACGAAGAGAAAGATCATAGCACTCCAAAGGACCACAAGTAAACATAAACTCGAGCACAAAGCAAGCTCAAAAGCGGCAAAATGGAACAGACTGAACAAGCCTTCCGATGGGACCTCGACCTTACAATATTTACAATGATATTTCTTATCACAAGCAACAAGCGAAAACGCCCAGAGACGACGCATCGCTGCCGGGCGCGAGCACCGGACCGCCACGCGTGCGCCAGCGCTACATAGGTATGACAAGAAGCTACCGGACCTAGGCGGCAACCGAGCAAGAAACGGAGACTAAGGACGTCAAAAACACTCTTAACAGACAGTGCATCTAGCATACAGAGACGTGGCGCAACTCGAAAGAGTAAAACAAGGTGCGGATAACAAAACTATCTATCAACATGTGCTGTCATAAGGTGAGACCCATCAATCAAATACACACCTAGGCTACCAGGCCAGTGTATTACCCGATGAGAGAGAAGACACCTATCGCATTCTATTCAAAAAACATCTAATCTAATAACGGAGCGGAATTACCGCCAACTAGAGGAGGGGAGGATTGGCCGGCAATAAAACAGCAATTAACAATGTTTTCCAGGTGAATAATATCATACATGACAGACCTTTATTTCGCTTCGTCACAAGACCCATAAAATACTCTCCTCGGAATGCCCTCACGAAGCGACAAACCCAACAGCACTACAATGCCTCAGAGCATCTCCACTGTCCCACTACGAATGCCTGCGAATCCTGAAGTGCCTCGAAGTATCCTAGCGTCCTATACACTACAACGGTTGACTCTAGGCATCCGACGCACGCAACTAAAAGACATATAGAGCACACGCTGCACGCCCTGAGCCGTTCCCCCTACCTGGATGAGACGATTCATCTGCACGACAACCACATCAAGCCCTTTCAAATCAAGATGTTGGCAAAAACCTACCATAACACAACAGACATTGCTATCGGAGAACGCGCGAGAGACAGAAACCTGGCGCAGATTTTAAAATTGGGTAGGTAAGAGGTGGCCAGAAGACTGCAAGGATGAGAACTATTAAACCGTTTCAGAATAGACAAACAGAACTATCAATCTTTAAAGGCGATGGTATACTAATGGAGTGATAGTGAGGTTCCACAGCCAAAACATATTAAGGAAACTGACTACTTGAATTGATTGCATGAGGGTCACCTTGGGTTATTTCAGAAGAAGTCCCTGCGCTAGGATGATATGTATGGTGGCCAGGCTCGGTGGATAAAAGACATAGGAGAATCGGAGATACGGCACTGCAAATCTGACATGCCCAGGCGAATCATGGACCCCCTATAGCACCCTCTGCCGACCTGAGACAAAATGGCGAAACCCAGGGTAAATGGTCAGATGTAGACTACACTATGATTTTGCAGACCAAACTAAAAGACGACACATTCTATAATAGTGGTAGGGATGCTTACTCAAATTGCTAGTTGTGAAACATCAGTGCACATCAGACCACAACAGAAGCTGTTTATTAGACAACTAGAAAACATTTCTTACAAACACATGGATTGCCGTAGAATTAGTTAGTATCCAAACCAAAGACCACAATTTTACAGCAATAACATTCGCAAAGGTTCCATAGCAGACAAACAAGGATAAGCACATGCACTAACAGCAGGGAGACTGGACAGACGGAGAGAACGCATGGTCCGTTATAACTCTAAGGAAGCACTTACACAAATTGGGACCGGGGATATACAGGACAAAAATAGACCAGACTTACTAAGTAATCAAACAACACATTACACAAACACCACAACAAATTAGAAAGCCCAGCACGAATATTATAAAAAAGGAGGACACTAAGATCAAAGACAATAGACCAGGACTACACCCCACATACTAGCGCCAGCAAAGCCCAGCAGATCCTACCAGTAAGTTGCCGCACATTCAAAAACAGGGAACCAGTCTATGCAAAAAACCTCACGGGGGAACCATTGTGGATACCGGCAACAATAACCCAAATAACAGGACCCCGATCATACAGGGTAGGCACAGAGGATGGGAAGAGCTGGAGGAGACATATAGACCAAATCAGATCAAGAACCACATTGAGAAACAGTAACAATCAGGAAGAGGAGGGGGGAGAACCTACACAAATAAAGGAATTGCCACAAACATTAAACAAAAATAGCCAAACCAGAGAGGGGAGAGACCCCTCAAACACAAACAAAAGGGGAGGGGGAGACCCTCCACAAGTAAAAGAACTGACAAAACAAACCCTAACAATGACACAACAACCAATACTAACATTAGTCCCGTTTGGAAATCGCAAACACATACCTGAAACTATAGAAGAAGAAAACAACTTGGGGACGCTGGAGCAGACTTCGAAGAACCATCAGAAAGCCACTCCTGGTGGGAGCGGCCGAGCCGACTCAACCAGCCAAGAAAGGCCTGGCGGGAGTGGCATGGCCGACTCTACCTTCCAGGAAGCTCCACGGAAAAGAACGGGAGAAATAGCAACCCCGTCCAAATAGTCCAGAGGCAAACTCACGACTGAATTGTGCAGGTCCACTCGGAACCATAAGAGCCCTGCCTACCTACGTGACTACGTAAGAAAGGTGAGGCCTGGATTGGTTTGACTGGACCACATGGGGAGGGGTGTTATATATTCACATACTTACCTATGATAGGTTGGTCCATGGCGGCGGGAGATTTGAAGAGCTGTCATTGGCCACGAGCCGCGAGCAGCTGGCTATAAAAATGCTGCCGCGGTTTCTCCGCATGCGGTTACTAGAAAGAAAATAAAAAGAAAAAAGTCAACTGGGTCTCGAGTCTCTTTTCCCACAATGCAACAAGAGTGATTTTTTATTTTTTTCCCAGATTTTGTTCTATCGTACTTTTAGTTTATTTGATTCTTTTTGTTAGTTTTTATTGTTTTTTTATTTTTGTTTTAAATATGGTTTTACATTATGCAAGCCTCCTTGAGTTACCATGGGCGAATTGGTGTCAATATAAAATAAAATAAATAATTTCCGATTGATGAGAATGAATCTTTTAAAAGCAAGTTCCATTCTGGGAGATTTTCTTGTTTTATTTTAAAACAAAAATCAGCATCTCCTTCAGGGGTGTACATCTCTCTGTGGGTTTTTTTTTCTTTAATTGAGCAATTGGTATGGCCCAAGAACCATGCACCATTGACTAGGCAGTCAGATGCACAATCCTTTTTTCCTCCCTCTGTCCAATTTACACTGAGTTTCTGAAGAGGGACACTGTTCAGACGACCTCAGAGTAAGAAGACAAAAGCCACCACCATTGCTAAATTGAAGTTATTCAGTTTCTGGTAGAACAGGGGTATCAAACTCAAGGTGCGCGGGCCATATCGGGCCCATGTGGTACTTAGATCTGGCCCACGGGGCCACCCTGGAAACAGCAAGGACCGGCCTGCAGTGCCTCTGCCAGCGAAAATGGAGCTCTGCTTTCGCTGGCAGAGGGTTGCAGGAGGCTGTTGCAGCCGTAAACAGAGCTAAGGAGCCAATTTTTGCTGGCAGACCACTCGGGCCGCCACAGGCGCCCCTGACATGAGTGACATTGAGCTGGCCACACCCACCCAGTCCCCCTCAAGGTCAAGTACAACCCTGATGCAACCCTCAGTGAAATCAAGTTTGACACCTCTGTGGTAGAGGAGTTGCATTTCAAAGAATAAGTTTTGGCTCTGTCTGACTGATTAGTCCCAATAAGGATAAAATATATTGCCTCCTGATGGCCAAAATGTCTTTGCATTTAGATAAATCCTTATTGGGACTCATCAATTATATATACATACTCAGTATCAAATGTTTAACAGGACCAAGAAGTTTATTATCTAGTACAGGAAAAGACATCCTGTGGCTAATAGGCCATGTATTCCTCTTCATACCTTATTTGTGGTTCCTGGAACCTTCAGATTGTGCTGCCAAAATTTTACAGAAAAATGGCCAAGTTTACTTGCATGCTTTTGTTTAATTTGCCTTGTTTTGCCAAGCATTAGGGTGGCACCAGAAGTGGCAGGCCTCTGGAAAGCAAACTGATGAAGATGGACAAGCTAAGCTGGAGATCTTCTAGTGGACTAGAAGATCTCCAAGGTCCCTTTACTACCATTCTAGATGAAAAAATAAGAAGCTTGCAACATGAGGTTTTAACATCATTTGTAATTTTCTCTGACATGATTTGTTTAGAAATAAAAAAGACGAGTCGCATTTAGAAACCAAAGGAGCTCTGAATTAGATTTCTGATAGAAATTTGCAAGGTTTATATTATTAAATATAAGAGATGATAGATGACTAGCTAGTAAGAAAGTGGGACTTAAATGAAATATAGACAAAAAGAATGTGTCAGGTGAGGCACAGTGGTCCTTTCCCTGTAGCAGATCTCAACTGTGTGCTCAGAAAGTTTATTTGGGTTTTAAGAATCTTTGTCCCCTTTTGTGTTTGGATCTAACAGTCTTCTCATTTTGATTTTTTTCATTTGAATAACACTAATCCTTTAGAACAAACTGAATTGAAAATGGCTTTTAATACACCATCCAATAGCTGGTACTTTCCACTCTTAACCACATTTTTTTGAAACTGTGACCGCTAAAAGAAAGAACCTAAAGCTGTGATTTTCAACATATCAGATCTAATCATGGCCATATAAACATTTATGCTTATATAAAAGAAAACAAATAGGTAGCATAGAAGTTGGCACCTCTGAATGTCTATGCTGGTTTTACAATTTTTGCCCTTGTGTGTAGGAAAGAATACATCTGTAATAAATGGTAGCCCACAGGTAGCTTTAGTCTCATTTTTTTTATATAACTGGCTTGCATTATTTAGGGGCGGGGGGAACCTGGTTTCCAATATGTTTTCTTTCTGTAAAATAAGTATACAGAGGAACAGGGCACTTGGTACCAATCTTACACATTAGTTGTGTACTAATGCAGTCACTGCATATGTTATAACTAATTGCTTGGTGGAAAAAAACCCAGATACCGAAGAATGATGGCAGTTGTGATTTTGTGTGTGTGTGTGTGTGTTGTTGTTGTTGTTTTTCTCCATGCATATATAATATGCCATCTCTTGATTTCTCTTCATCTTTGGGATGGCAGATAATTGTGGGAATTAAGAACAGTGAACAGAAAATAGTTGAATGGATAAGTGTTTTTCAACTATCTCAAAGGTGCTTTTTCAATGGATCCTTCCCTTGCTTTCACCATCCTGCCAGAACTGATGAAGCTTCTTGGGTGAGAAGCAAAGCACCTTTTTCTTCCTCCTCAAGGGAAAAAAAAACCACAGTCAAGTTGTCTTTTGGAAAAGCACCTAAGAGACAATGATTGCCCTGGATGACTGAGAATCTCCACTGGCATTTTGCTATTCAGATGTTTCCTGTTCACTGTTTTTCCTATTCACTGCTTGCATTGTCTCCATACAAATACCTCTTTATGTGTCTGAAGGAGCTTTGCTTTCCAAAAACTGGACACCCCACAATCTTGAATATAATTGTACATAATGTCTTATTGTAGCGCACACTATCCTGTTTGCTTTGGGTCAACTTCATCTTCCTAGGCTTTGCAAGGTGATGTAGCTACATAAATGAATCCTTGATGGGTAGTTTTTGAAAGAAATGCATGCCT
Source organism: Laticauda laticaudata (assembly GCA_004320025.1). Taxonomy (NCBI): domain Eukaryota; kingdom Metazoa; phylum Chordata; class Lepidosauria; order Squamata; family Elapidae; genus Laticauda; species Laticauda laticaudata. The sequence continues at coordinate 9,258 of BHFT01013964.1, read as the reverse complement.
TCATTTTCGTAAAGTGGCATATAATCTTTGCCTCCCTCCAGACATTCTTACACTTGTTGAGATTAGGATCTACCTTTACGTAGTTGCTACTCTTCTGATTTCTTTTTTTTTTATATATATATAAAATTTTTAGTTGGGTTTTCACAAAAACAAAATTTCTTTTTCCTGATAAAGAATAGCTATGGTCCCTGGTATCACTTCTCAATACAGACACAAATTCAATTTCATATTCATACTTTGTGTTCTCTTCCATTATCTTTATTACTATTTTAAAACATTTTCTCAGTAATTTTTCCCTTCCTTAGTTTTCTAATCTTTACTTTAATTATCTCATTCCAAGAAAGCTAAATTCAGTTATATATAATATATATATATATATATATATATATATATATATATATATATATATATATATATATATTTATATAATTTTTCTAAGTTCAATACCTTTCTAGTCATCATATTTTTAATTTATACTTTTGTCTGTCCTGTTTCAAATTTCATATTTTCTTTTTCTCATTAAACAAAATTTTCCCCTGTAGTTACTAATTGAGTAATGACACCTTTGTATCTTCTTTTTAATTTTTATTCCATTCAACTCTATTTAAACTTCAATTTATGCTTTAACAATTATAACATTAAACATTTTGACCTGTTATATTTCATTTTTGATTAGGGTATTGTATTCAATATAACACTACTTCCAGTTCAAATCTGCTTGGTAACATTCCTTAAAATATGCACTAAGTTTCTTAAAGAAGAAAATATATGTAAAACATATAATAAATAAAATACTTATCTATTCCAATTCAGCTCTATCATTAATGTTAGTTATAATCTTTGGACATCTTTAACATTCTTTTCAATATGGGGGAGGGAAGGGGGGGGGAGGATATCATACATCTATGTATGCTTATAATATCTTATAATCATTTCCATAATTTTTCATGTTTCTTTCCATATTTCCTCTTCACTTAAGTTTTTTATAACACATTTAAATAATTAAAATGTTCTCTCTCTTTCCTAATTTCATTCTCTCATTCTCTTTATTATCATTTATTTCATTAAACATTCCATACATTAAAGAGTATTTTATCTAATCATTTTAATCACACTTGTTTCAATTTCAAAGTTCATTTTCTGTTTCTAATATAACAATAATATCTTATGTACCCTTGCACATCCCCCTTTCATTAAAGTTTTCAACCCCATTATCATCTGTGTCTTGTAATGTTTTCCCTGTTTTCTCTATGTCCTGGTTCTGTGCTTATAAATTTCTTTTTCCTTTCCCTCTTCTTCCCCTCTTTCATTCTCCCTTTCCTTTTAGCGCCCCTTCTCTCTTAATTCTGATTCTCTCTTCTGTAATCCTCTCTCTGTTTCTTGCCAAATGTTAATAAATTACTTTTCAAACTATTTTGGGGGGGGTTGTTTTTTCGGATCTTAAACTTTTCACTCTCTCTTCCCCCTTTTCCTTTCTTTTCCCCACATAGAAATACTTGGTCATTGAAGATGGCCTTCTTCTTTGTCCCGCCCTCTTGTTTCTACGGGGCATTTCTTGTTGTTATCTCAATAGTTCCAGGATCTCCATTTCTAAAAATTGAAATACGAAGCCAACAAGAACCTCTCCTTCTTGTGCATCTTGCTTTCCTTAGGCCATTCATTGGGTTGATGAAGTCATTGTTGTTCTTGAAATGATTGTGAATCATGAATGAATAAGGATTGCGGTAATCTCTATCCCGCATTAGATGGGCAACTCTCATGATAGGGAGCGAAAGGAAGAAAGAAACGACAGGAGAACCGACGTTCCGTCGGGATGAGTGTGCACAGACTGTCTGGATACACGCTCTTTATTTTGCTCAATTCAAAAGAGGTGATTGTTTATTCAGAGCCTAAGGTCAAGCCCAGGTCAGACAAAATACACATGGATTTTTAATTAGCTCAGATAAGGCAAAATTCCAGGTCACGAACAGGATCGAAGATTGCAATTCAAATCAGGATAGTTCCTGCTTTAAAAGCTGCAAGTGCTAAACAAACTTAATTACAATGTTAAGTAAGCTCTATTTCTAACAGATGTTTTCACTCCTTTGTCCCTGTACGGTGTCCATGCAAAAGGTCACTGAGGAGACAAGAAGCTCAATGATTATACGTGAGTGGATACAATGTATCAAATGCCTGAACAATATATAGTTGCAAATGATACAAAGTTTTGCAACATATGAAATGCCACATAGTTTACGACATCTCCTCTGTTTTTATTATTTATGACGAGATCTCTTTCCTTGTCCAAGAAGACAGGAACCTTTTTTCTGAAAAATGTTCATCTCCCAGTCATCTAGGCAGGAGTGCGACCCGTCAGGTCAGGGTTGTCCCAAGGAGTGGTAACTCAGCATTGTCCCATTTTTTTCGTCCGGTATTAAAGGACTTAAAACATGAGCTTTGCAATAACACATTACATTAGCAGTTATGGAGGATAATTGATTTTTCCAAAAATTGCAATATTCTATTAAAACAACCCAGGTCCTATAATACATATCATATAAATGATTTTATTAATGGTCCTGCCAATGCAGTTAAAAGAGTTGTAAGCATGGTGAAATAGAAACAAGCTTGATACCAATTATAACATATTTAACCTTCGTTTTCTCTTCTTTTAAGCATTTTTTTCTAAATTCTTTTCATAGAATCCAAACAACGATCCCCCTGCTATCAGCATAAAAACAACATTTTTCTTAAGCGCAGCACACAATCCCCTTTGTTTTAAAAAATAAACAAGATTCTAAGCCTTCTAACGATTTTGCAAGACTACCTTCTGAGAGGGAACGTCAAGGAAGTTTTGTCCAAGCTGTAATTGATTTTATTTCAATTCGTAAAAATCATCATCACATGATGAACCCCAAGCTGTAAATTTTTTTTGTTTCAGAGACAGCTAGTCCTGCAATGCCATGGCTGCACCCATGTGCCCAGAGCAAGCAGAGACCTAGAGTGAGAGTACTATAATTTCCCGCTTTGGCTCTGAGGGGGGTATTCCCATGGGTGCTGTAAGGATATAAAATCATCAGAGTTATACAACATCAAATTTTGGTAATAAGGCCATACTTGAATGCAAAAATGATTTGGATTAAATAAGTTCATTCCCGCATCAGAACACCTGCGCTGTAAGACCGTGGCAACATAGCCAGACAGAATTATTGCCAGGGATAAAATACATTCCTTTCCGGCGTGATGTTAAATCTTCCTCCTGAAGTGGTGTCAGACTGGAGCGTATCCTCCGATGATGTGGGTAAGCGGCCAAGGTCGGTTTCTTAGGAAAATATACATTACAGATGATAGCCATTAGAAACATTAATGACAATATTGTGGAGTATGGATGGAATATTTCCCAACGCAACAACCGACCCCAGTGATGGAAGAACAGTAATAGTGCGAGTCTCAATGGCAACCGTTCGTCTGATGTGGAATTAGCAAGTGGAATTCTTGGAAGCAACAGGCTTCGTAAAAAGGTGGAGAGGAGAAATACAAAGCCACACAGTGGAGGCATTGAATAAAATTGAAGATTCAGCAAAGCATAGGAAGCTTTGATCAAGGGGAATCAATGGGTTAACTCCTGTGTTTATGGGTTGCAAGAATGGAGATTTAATAACCTTTTCATGTGGTCCACCGGGTTAGAGTGAGGGAGTTCAATGTTGACGTTGAAATGTAAAAAATATTTTCCATAATGCTTTTTTCTGGCCACGACTGCTTTTAGGCGGGCATCCCCATTTCAAGCCAGTGTCCCCATAGGGTACTTTTTCTTGCCTTTGGTCCGTGAACCTTATGGTTACTGGGTTGCATTTGGGCAATTTTTCATACATGCCATGAATATCCCATGTGGTGCGAGTGACAAGTAATGAGATCACCCTTTCGTGCCCGAATCCCAATACAATATGTCTAGTTTGAAACACAATGACCAGCCCGCCTTTGCCAAAAGTAAATCCAACGGCCCCCCGCAATCCGAGGAGTCGTTGGGCAAGAGGACCTGAGTATTGGAAACGGGCTGTCCGGGCATACATAAAACTATATTTATTTTCAACTCTATGAACTCGGCCTCCGTGGATGAGAAAGGCGAGTTTTTGTAACGCGGTTGGAGCCTACAAGCATTTCTGCAAATCGAATTGAAGTGGTGGGTAGAAATCTTCTATGCGAGAAAAATCTGGTTGTAGAGCTTAAACGAATCGCCCTGAAAGTCTTTATAATCCAAGTAATATTATATTTTCTGTGAGGCTTTCTGAGATCACTATCGGACACGTTCTTTTGAACGCCGTTGTCTCTGTGACAGGATCAGAGTTCGGATAATATAAAAGCATCACAAGTAAGGAGAGAAGAACTGTGGACAAGTTAAGTTGTAAGAAGCATTTTATCGAGATGAGAAGGGAAAGCAATTATAGAAAAAGGATAATAATTAATAATGACAATGAGATTATTGGTCATTCATCAAGGATGTTTAGTTGGGTTGGAGGAACCATATACAAGAGAAGGACATTTAGGTCCCCTATAAATCTAGGCTTGAATAGAGGAAACGATTTTAAGGTTCTTTTCAATAGGAAGAGTAAAGAGGAAACAAAAGAGCGAGTATAGAGTGTTCTGTAAACAAAAAAGAATGTGAACAGAGTGAAAGCTATGGTAAAGCATTTTCCAATGATGTACCCCACATGGAACAAGTATATAGCCGTTCTGTTAATGAAGTGGGCTTTAAAACACGAATAAAATCTTTTGACAGGAAGCATAGGTTTTGTTGAAAGTGTGTGTGAATATAAGGAGATAGATTTATGGGAAGATTATTATGCCAACAAACATAGGACAGTCACTATCATAATTAATAAAGCGAAATTCTAATGTGGTCGCAATGACCAATGTTGAACAAAGGGTATTAAGGTAGGATAGGAATAAGGTAGAAATTGGCAAAGAGGATATAGGCAAGAATATCAGGAAAGAGTTTAAGAGTATAATGTAGCGAGGAATTCCATGCTTACGGTCTTAACCGCCCGACCAGGGACCAGCAAAGTTGGTTTTGTCCTGGTAGTAAAATCGCAGCGTAGCTCGTCCAGGTTGAGAAAGCTCAGCTGGGACCCTGCCAGGCGGGATCCTGTAATTTGCGATAATGTTTACCTAGAGGTCTGTTAGGGGGGGTTTAGGGGAGGAAAAATACCGTGGAACAAGCAGAAGTAGGAGGAATGCCAGTCAGATTAGAAAAATTTAAAAGTGTAAAGAACAAATGTTAGAAGATTTGCAATGCTGGGAGGTTAGGGGTTTTTTCCCGCAACGAATAATCTATCAAGAGCACGACGTTTCAGAGATAAGTGAGCTCGTTCCACAATAGCCCTGCCCCTGGCTGTTATAGGGAATCCCAAACTTGTAGAGTTTAATCCCATCTGTTTACAGAAGTCCTGGAAAGCAGAACTCGTATAGGGCAGGTCCATTTTGTCTTGTTTTGATTTCTTTTTGGACGTCCCAGCGAGGCAAAGGTATGAATTGAATGATTGATGACACTGTATTTACAGCCTTCTTCTCCCCTTTGAGGAGTAGCCATAATAAAACCCCCCTGAATATGTATCAATGGAAAACGTGCAAATATTTCCAAGGGGCAAAAACGGTGGATACTGAGTTACATCCATTTTGCCAATTTCACACAAGCTTTTTAATCTCTAGGATTTTACTCCTAGGGATCGGTAATGTTTCCTTGCTTGTACTACATGTGGGGCATTGTTGAATACTGGCAGCAGCTTCTGCTGAGTTAGAGAAAATTGTTTTTTTGGTCATGCCTTTTTATTTTGGTGAATAACTAAATCATGACTTTTTGGGCTGCTGTCAGATTACAAATTGATTTACCCTGATTTTCCCTCCTGTAATAATACCAGGAAGAGGTTTTGATTGGCTCCTGATATGTGCTAGCAAAGATGGGATTACGTACGGCTATTGATACATTGTTGACCGAGGAAGCAATCAATTTTAACAAAGGAACAGATATGCTAGGAGATAAATAGGCCTTGATATATAATTTTTCAAAATCTGAGAAACGTATAAGGGAAATCTACTATTACAATTTAAAAGGAGCCTTTTTTGAACTGTTGAAATGCAATAAGAGAATGCAGGCTAGTTCTGCTTGTTGCTGCGAAGATTGCGGGGGGGTAATTTTAGTTTTCCACTCTCCCCTCTTGGTACCATGCACAAGCACCATATCATTTTCGCCCCCATCGTGCCTAAAGCGTAAGGTGGCAATCTACTCAATGGAGATTATTGAGGGGGGGATTTGCCCAATTCAAAAGGGAGAATTTTTAAGAAAAGTGAACGAATTGAGTGGGTCCAGCTTGCGTAAATGGCAAGAATTTGCCCTGGCCATTCTTCTAAAGCGTATTGTAGTTCTTCTGCATTACACATAGCATTTCCCAACGTGGTCCAGTGAGCAGGAGTGAAATGAAACAGGCTCACATCCCATGAGTTGTTTACATCATTTGTCGACCTTTAAAGATCAACTGGGAAATATGCATGAGGTTTTTACTAAGTGATTGTTGGTCCGTCGGGGTTGTTTGGAGACAAAATGCAGCCATTCTAAATCAGAACCTGTTGTCTGATGAAATTGGGTATAATAACAGCTTTTTGGGTCTCTGAACAGTATTTAGCAAAGCAAATTGATAAAGGGCAATTCTTCTATAGGCTCGATCCACCCATGCGAGTAGCCAGTGAATGGGAAACGTCCTTTTAATGCTGCAACTGCTCCTTATTTAGAAGATAACATCAACGGAGCTTACCTTGTGTGAGGGCATAAACAGAAGGAGCTTAATGTAGCTGTGGTCCAACCCAAATAAGGACGTGCCAATTTAAGGTTCCCAGGAACTGTTGTAAGATCACAAGTGTGGGTTTCGGGGGAAGTGTTGGGAGGGGAAGGGAAGGATACAGCAGCTGAAGCAAGCAACTTGTAACCTAAATGGAAAAGGTAGTTTGGATTGTACTTTTTTCTGGGCTATTGTGAGACTTGCCTTTAACCTAGAATGAAGGTCAGGCACCGCAGAGTTTTTAATACCGTGCCCTTTTGGGCCAGGTGCAGATACGCAATAATATCATCCCATGTAATGATTAGACTAAAAAATGAAGGATATTTGGTCCCTGTATGGTTGGCAAGGTAAAATCACAAAATATTGACATCACTTTGTGGACTGGTTTAAACATGGCCTGGGTAAAGACTTTCCCAATTGATTACGTTTGGTAAGTCTCTGATTATTTAAGGTTGGTACTGTAAAAAAGCAAATAATTTTTCTTATCTAACTGGTGTAATGGAATGCGAGAAAACAGTCCTTTAAAATCCAATAATGATAAGGTCATAACTCTTGAGGAATTATGTTTAGGATTTGGAAACCACATTGCAGGGGTCCCATTGAAAGGAGGACCGAATTACAGCCCTTAAATCCTGAATTCAAAAAAAGGTTTTTGAATGATGCAGGGTTATTCTGCTGTTCATTCTTTTGGAACTCCTGCACTGATTAGCCCAATGTAGCCTTTTGTGGGAGATCGAGGGCTAGGCGAGATTGAATACCATTTTCCTTGCAGCTGCTTTTAAATCTTTATCGTTTTGTATGACATGGGGGTATACTGTAGGAGCTTTGGAGGATTGGCCAGCTGTGTTATGATACGGATAGAAGCAAGAGGCAGAGTGCAAGGGTTTCCTCATCATTCTCTTCATAAAAGGCCTTGTTGAATTGGCTTTACACCCACACCTCGGGGGTGGTGGAGGACAACGAGGGGCTCTTACATTTAAAAGAAGTGGATTGGATGAGGGAAGGCTCCCGTAATGATTTATCACTCCATTGGGAAGCAGAGGGTTGAAGGAACAGAACAAGTTAATCATAACTTGGTGGGGGGGGATTCAAATACATTTCTCTGCTTCTATTTTTAACTGGACTTTTTAAGCCTCCATAAATTTTCCTCCAAGTGACCCAAAATGCCAATAGGTGCACGAGGGGGACTATGGAGAATAGTCATGCAATTTTTTGCCAATTGGAAAATCTTTTAAGGACCGCTTTCCTGGATCAATTGGGACAATGTTTTGCCACACCATAAGGTCAAATAGGTAGCAATAGGCTTCATTTTTTTACAGGCGACCCGCCCTTTAATTAAGCAGAATATTTAGAAAGAAAGAAGCGACTAACTCCCTCAATCCCTTCGATGCTCTGTCCCTGTTGTTGAGAAAAGTTTCCGCCCATACTTACAGTCGAGACCGTGGTTTGAGCGTGTTTAGATCCGATGATGTGCAATTCGCTTCAAGGCCTGGCGATGCACAGCTCCCCTCGAGCGGGCAAGATATGAGCGCGTCGCAACGTATCCCCCGTTAGGGAATCACGTCGGGGTCCAAAATGCGGTATCTTGCCTAATCACCGAATTTAGAGTGAGGACGCTCCATGATAGGGGAGCGAAAGGGAGACAAGAAACGACAGGAGATGAAGTTCCCCCTCGGATGAGTGTGCACAGAATGTCGATACAGGCGTCTTTTTATTTTGCTCAATTCAAAAGAGGGGAGTGATCGTGTATAATTCAGAGCCTAAGGTCAAGCCCAGTCCCAGACAAAAAATAGCCAACACACCATTGTATTAATTAATTAGTAGCTCAGATAAGGCACAAATATTCCCACGTCAGACAGAGACCGCAAGATTAACACAGATTCAATCAGGATTAGTTCCCTGCTTTTACAAAGCTGCATGCTACGAAACTAATATACAATGTTAAGTAAGCTATTTCTACTGATGTTTTAAGCTTCCCGTTGTCCCTGTACGTGTCCCTGCGAAAAGGTCACTGAGGAGACAGAAGTTCTCAATGATTATAGCGTGAGTGATGACAATGTTAATCAAATGCCTGAACAATTATAGTTGCAATGATAACAAATTGCAAAACATATAATGCCACATAGTTACTACAAAGGATAACATAAAAGGAAAGTTTATTCTTCAGAGTCAGTTGTTTTATAGCTGGCCTTGGCTCTTTGCTCTGAAGCTGCATGTGATTGTTCACAAGCAATGTAATTGTATGTCTATAAATTATTGGCTTCTAAGAAAAGGGCAATCTAGCACTACAATGTAAAATATCTCTTTTCCATTATAGTCGAATGCATCGGTCAACATGATTTTTCCCACCCTTCCAATTAATTGGTATCTTAGGCTAGGTCCCACTTGGCCGACAATGCAAACATAATGGCAAAAAAGGAACACGCGGAACGAGCAAATTTCGGGGTGG
>BHFT01013961.1:0-13370 GCA_004320025.1 Laticauda laticaudata | reverse complement strand
TTTACATCCCCTTTGCATCCGTTGGTTCGGTGTGACATGGGCTTAAGCAGTGGGGTGCCACAAAGTTCCATCTTAGGCCCAATACTGTTCAATAACAACTGAGATGAGGGAATAGAAGGGAAACTTACCAAATCATACTAAACTGGCAGGAATAGCTAACACCCTAGAAGATAGGCTCAAGATCCAGATGGATCTTTTTTTTAAATATATTTTTTATTTTTTAATTATATATCCATATTGTGCGTGAACAGAGTTAGTTCCAGGTATCATTCATATTAATCAAAATCACATTAACAGCATTAGTAATCTCTATCACATTTATCCAATTTAAGTCATTAGATTTTTTTGGATATATATAAGCAAAAAATGCCTAACTCATCTTTATTTTTATCTTCATCTGTATCTTTCTTATTCAATCAAAACATTTCTCTATTGTATATAAACAAATGTAACTAAATTTCATTCCATATGGATCCAATTCACTCTGACACTGTTCATAGTTTTCTCAAATTTATCAGATTTATGTAATCCTCCTTACATTATATCAATTTTTATCCATTTTTTCAGATTAATTCACAATAACAGTATGAAGTTTAACTAAGTATCATTCATATTAATCCAATTCATGCTAATGTTAATAATTTCTATCACATTAATCACATTTGTATAATCTAATATACATAAGCAAACAAATTTTTATTTTCACCTGTGTCTTCCTTGTTCAATCTAAACATTTCTCCATCATATCTAAACCAATTTATCTAAGTTCCATTCATGCTGATCCAGTTCACGCTAACACTGTTAATCTGAAACATACATAAACTTCTAATTTTTTGATTATTTTTATCCATTCTATAAGCAATTTATGTTCTAATATTTCCCCTGTCTAATTTTATTTCTGCCTCTCTAGTTTGTAATCAGGCTACTTTAAAGTTTAAAGGGCAATATCCCATCTATCATCTCTTCTCCTTAATGCTCCAATTCTTATCTATTCTGAATTCGCTTCCCATGCTCCTCATCTTTATCTTCATCTATCTCTTTTTTGTTCGCTCAAAACATTTCTCCCAGTACAATCTTATGCTGCCAATTTCCCCAATTTTCTGCCCATGTCCCAATCTCCTTGTCAAAGGTATCTTCCTGTCTCTGCAATCGTTGGTTTGTCTGTTTTATTTTCTTCAGATTTTCTTGCTTTATCAGCTGATTTCTCAATCCTATTTTTTTGTTCCAATCCTTGATTTATTTGTTGATATGGCCAATCCATCAGTTCTTTCCACTCCTTTTGCTTGCCTTTTGTCTGGTCTTTCTCTTCTTTGCGTTGTTGCTTTATTTTCTAGTTTAGCTGATCCATTTCCCTTGTTTGTGTTCTATTTGCTGACCTTCATGTTCTATTTCCTCCAATTGTTCAGTTCATGTGCTGTTTGATCTTTATTCTCCATTCTTTGCAAAATGCCCTCCACTTTCTGATCCATTACATTCAAAATATCTTGAAACATCAAGGCTATCTCCTTAAGAAATCCTCTCGTTACCACAGCTGTTCCTTCAACTCCAGCCATAATAGCAATAGGAGTGGAATAAACAATCATGCCACAATCAAATCCAAAGGCCAAAAAGTCCAATGTCCTAAAGGTATAGTTTAATAAATGAAACTCTCTTTCAGCTTCCCATGCTGCCTTCTTTCCAGCAGATATTTATTTCACTCAGTCTTCATTTCTTATAAAACAAAGTTAGTTATCTGAGTGGGCCAATTCCAACATTTACTTAATACATAATAATCCAAAATATTTTCCAAGTTCTTTTAAATCTGCTCTGTAATTTTAGTTTTTTTTCTAGTTTCACAATGTTAAGTTTTCAGGAGTCTAGAAGTCATTTTTCCTTTGGTCAGTAGATGGCGATCTCACCTTATTTTTCAGCATAAGTCTCTTTAAAATTATTTTCTGTTGCTTAAAAAGTTATTTTTAGAATCTCTTCTAGGATTTTTTTTCCCTTTTAACTTTTGTAACTTTTAAAATAAGAATTATCCTATCCAGCAACACAATCTCTGTTCATTGCTCCCTTTGCTCCTGCACTGTCTTGGGTATTCTGGTTGGCCCCGGCTTCATAGTGGCCCTGTTAACCACCACTGTTCCTTGTCTTCAAATGAGGAAAATTTGCCAAGTCAGGGGGGAGAGATGTGACTCTCCTCAACCTGCAAGGCAGTCCCCTTTATTTCACGACACCTACAGAGTGGCTTTGGCTCATCTGGGAGCCCTTTGAGCAGGAAAGTTTGGAGTGGGGACCTGGAGTTGCGGTCCTCGACTCCAATGGCACTGGAACGATAGCTGGAAGTCTATCCAGATGGATTTTGACAAAATTGAACTATCGAACAAAATGAAATTAAATGAAGAGAAAAATAAAGTTCTACACTGAGGCAAGAAAAACCAAAAGTACACATATAGACTGGGTGAAACCAGGCTTTGTAGCAGAAACTGTGAGAGGGATCTAGGAGTCTTAAGCCCATGTCACACTGCACCAACGGATGCAAAGAGGATGTAAAACGGAGAAAAACACTTGCCATCCATTGGAAAACGCGTATGCATCTGTTGTGTACTGTCACTGCGTACATTCTACTGGCTATTTTCATCGCTCAAAAGGTTTTGAGCTGCACAAAAAACTTTCTGAGCGGATGAACTTTTCCGCACGTTGATCTACATCCACGACACATATGGGAAACAAATGTTCTACGTCCCTTGTATCCGTTACACAGTCCGCTGTATCCTTCAACATCTCTGGGCATCTCGCAACTTCACATCTGCTGCAGCTGAAAATGGAAAGAGGGGAGGAAGTGAAACGTAACACGGAAACGTCCACACAGCGTTAGTAGCACGACATAGAAAAGGATGAAAGCAGATGGCCAGCTCGGATATAAAGCATTAAAACGGACAAAATTTTCGTGATATATGGACGATCTCGGATTATATTTAGGATGTTGGAGGATGTCTAGAGTATGTGGAAGGACAACCCGAAGCGGAAAACCGACATTCCTATAAAAAGGGGGAGGAAATCACCTGGATCTCACTATCAGTCACTATCAGTCCAGCAAGCTGTGGTTGTGCCGACCTCTCAGCCTTAGTCTTGCTCTTTCTACATCATCATGATCTCCACCATGATCATCGACACTCCTTTTTTGTAGCTGTGATCATTCAACACCCAAGAACCAAGCCTCCTCTTCCAGACACTGTTTCACCATTTTTTTTGCAAGGAGAAGAAGCGAGATGTCCAAGAAGCTGTCTGGTCCAAAGATGGATCAGGAGCGAAGAGTAGAGTTGGACTCTATGACAAGCTGATGGTGGATCTGAGAATTGAAGGACACTTGCCATGATCTCCAGGAGGGGCTGGAACGCAACCTCATCATGTGGTTTCCAGACCAGACCCCCTACCCAACCCCACACAAGGATGTGCCTCTACATTCATCGTTGGTGATGACGCCTTCTCCCTCAGACTACACTCATGAAGCCCTACCAGTTCAAGATACCTCACCGTGAAGAGAGGATCTTCAAAACTACAGCTGTCCAGGGCAAGACGGGTGGTGAGAACGCCCTTGGCATCCTGGCCAACAGGTTACAGGTACTTATACTACCATTCACGGCATGAGCCAGCAGACTGTGAGGAGCATCGGCGATGCTTGCTGCATCCTGCACAATCTCATGCAGCAACCCAGCTACCCAGTTTGCAGAACAGGCTTGTTGACCGTCAATAAGGGAATGGGACATGGAGGCCTGGTGAATGGAGGCAGGTACGTAACCTGATAGACACTGTGGAATCTGTAACAAGGCCCAAAGGCTTCACTGTGAAGGGAAGAAGCAGCGCCAACCTCCTGAGACACTGGTGGCAACTCCCCAGCTGGAGCAGTGGAGTGGCAAGACAGGATGATGATGGTTTAATGGATGCTTCCTTCAGCCTGTCTCATAACACTGATGAGATTGTGCCATGTATGTTATGTGCCCTTGCAATGAATAGGGGAATTAATAAAAGAGCTTTGTTTATGTTGAAATTGTGTTGCATCAATGGATTAAATTGTATTTGATTCAAAAAAGCGGCCATCTGTGTGGCACCTGGGTGGGCTTGGACCATACAGTCCACTATGCTTGCACTGGAAGTTATCTATCCCACAGCTATCCTTACCCATCCCAAAGCTATCTTACCCATACCACAAGCTTATCCTATTACCTAATCCCACAAGCATGCAAAGGCTTTACCTTTTTTCAAAGTTTTCACCAACACTTTATTAAGTAAATTAAAATGAACAGCTGTGTGAAGCAAAGATAACCTTTATTCAAAAACAAAACTGTATGATTTATTAAAAAGCAAATATGACCCAAGTAAAGTGTTTTAAGCAATGATAAAGTGAGCAGGTAACAAACTCAGTCGTCTGGCACTCTTTCAGTCACTCTGAGCGTGGCCCATGGGTCTTCAGATGTAAAGGGGCAGGGACTGTGGAGGTGGCTGTTGCTTGGCGAAGTGCTGGTCTTGAGGCAGCCACTGGGGTGCTGGCCCCCGAGAGTACAACAGGAGATTGGTGTGTGCAGGAAAGCTCTCAGAGAGCTGACTCATGTCCCGTTGAGGTTGAGAGGCCTTCATCAAGTACCTGGGATGTGAGGCCCAAGACTGATGACAGATGTTCCTGACGACGGGCTTGGCTGTGGGTGGAGGAAGGAGGAGTGTAGTGGTGTGTCTGCGTTGCAGCTGGGCGGAGGTGAGGAGTCTGTGGCATCTGTGCGTCTGGATGAACCTGGCCTGACTGCGGTGAGGGCTGCCTCTTCTGGTGGGAGTCCTGGTAGTGGTAGCCTTGGTAAGTGGGGCTGTTGAAATCCGTTGGAAGGGCTGCTGCATTGCCTGGAAGTGGAGGAGCAAACCTGGATGGGATAGGAGGGCAGGTTCAACTGGGCCTGGAGGGGTTGCAGAAGAGCCTGGGATCCTCTCCTTCATCACCTGGGTACTGGGCCTTGGGCATTGTCCAATGAGGGTCTGGCTGACATAGGTGCATGAAGGGGCTTGCGGTTGAGGATGGTTATGTCGAAGTGACCAGCTGGAGAAAAAATCTGTGCTGGCTTTGATTGGTGTCCTGATCTCAAGAGGACAGTTGTGGTTCTGTCCCTCCAGTCTGCCCTTCTGCCTGCTTTCTGTGGAGTGGAGTGGGTGTGGGTGTGGCTTGGTCTCTGGTGGTGCCTCTTCTTGCTCCATCTGAGACACGGGATCTCCACGTCCTCCGGCACGGGAGTGCCAGCTGTCGGGGGTCTCTGTCGATGGCCCTCCAAGACACCTGCCTGCCCATGGAACATGGTAGCTGTCTCTGGCTCTGGAAGAGGAGTGGCTTCCTTTTTTCTTTGTGGGGCTTTTGGTCTTTTGTTGGGAAGAAGGTTGACAGAGGGGCTGTCCCTTGGTGCGGACCTCACCCTCCAGGAAGCTTGACACTGGCCATTGACATAGGTCTCCCGGTCAGTGAGCTTGACTAGTAGCCTGTCCGGATTTCTTCAGTGCAGCTTTGACCATATACCAGGTATGCATGTGCTTCCACCACCCCAGGCAGACGTCTGAAGTGTAGCCCAGGCTGTTCGCCTTCTCTCTCCAAGCTGCCTGTTTTCTCTTCGGTGTTCACTATAGAGCCTGTGCTCTTCCTCCACAGGTACTCGTTCTCCTCTCAAGCCATTCCAGCACCTCCTCCTCATGGTCCTTGGAAATGGAGCACTTGTTTCCTCTCTCCCTTCTTCTTTGCCTTGCGCTCTTCCTCCCTTCTGGCAGGGCTTCAGGGCCTTCAAGCCAGCAGGGCTTTGAGGGCCTTGGCGGCTGGTCCACCCACTCAGCAGCTGCAGCGGGGAGAGCACCAGCAGCAGCAGGAGAGCACCAGCAACACCAGCTCAGGCACCAGAGAAGCAGCAGCAGGAGAAGCACCATCAGGAGAAGCACCGAGCAGCACCAGGAGCACCCAGCAGAGAGTAGCAGCAGGAGAAGCAGCAGCAGGAGAGCAGCAGCAGGGAGAAGCAAGACAGCAGGAGAAGCACAAACGAAAGCCACCGAGTAGCTAGCAGAGAGAAGCCACCGAAAACACCAGGAGCACCACCACAGCAGCAGAAGCACCAGCAGCTTCAGAGTCAGGCACCAGGGGTGGAGATGGTGGTTCTTTCCCTTCTTGCCAGGGCTGGCAGGAGTAGCACAGGCTTCCTTCTTCTTCCTCATGGTGTTGTCTCTCAAGATGTCCTGGCAGCAGGTCTTTCCTGCTGAATTGGTGACTGCTTGCGAGATGCCTCCTTTTATAATCTGCGGAGCTTATGCAAATTCACCTCCCCCCGTGGCACACTGAACACTTTGGCATCCACTACGGCATCCGCTACACATCTGCTATGCATCCTATAGGCGTCCGCTGATCATCCCATGTCATCCGCTACGCATCCATTCCTTCTGCTACGCCGTCCGCTTTACTTATTCTCCCCCGGAGCCCTTCGGATGTGTCATTCTGCTTCCATTCGGCTTTCATCCGCTTAGGCTTTCTACGAACATCCACTTTTACATTCCGATACTTTCCTCCCCACATTCCGTTCCTTTCCGTTCTGTTTACTGAATCTGGGCCTTATTGAGAGCGGATAACAAATGGATGGAGCCACCCCCAAAGATTTTGCTCGTCCGCTGCGTCCTTTTTGCATAATTTTGCATCTGTCGGCGTTGTGACCTAGCCTTTAGTGGACAACCAGTTTAGATTTAAGCAGCAGTATGCATTTGGCAGCCAAAAAAGCCACATTGCAAAGTTGCATTAGATACATGATAATACTCTATTATAGCTAGTAAACTGCACCTAGAGTACTTGCATCAGTTTTTGTCACCACACTGCTAAAAAAGATTGTTGAGGCTCTAGAAAAGTGCAGAGAAGAGCAACCAGCGATGATTTGGGGACTGGAGAACTAAAAACATATAAAGAATGGTTACAGGAACTGGGCTTGATTAAATCTAGTGAACGAGAAGAACCGCGGGGGAGACATGATAGATGTGTTCCCAGTATTTGGAGGGGCTTCACAGAGAGGAAGGATTAAGTTATTTCAGTTAAAGCACCTGTAGGCCAGACATAGGAATTAATGGATGGAAACTGAAAAAAGGAGAGATGTTAAAGCCTGGAAATAAGGATGAAACTTTCTGACAGTGAGAACTATTCAACCCAAAATGGAACAGCTTGCTTCTGATGTGGAGCTTCATCACGTTGAGACTTTCAAAAAGAGAGTGGACTGCTATTTGTCAGAAAATGGTTGTAGGATCTCCTGCGTTGGGTGGGGGGTTGACTAGATGATTACAAGCTCTCCGACAACTCTGTTATCTTATAGAAATCCTTATTGGATTTATCCTTATGAAACGATCTTTTCTATCTTGCTCTTTGGAGTAGAGAGTTGTTCTCTGACATAAGACACCTTGGAAGAGACTAGAAGCATTCGAAATATGGGAATTTACAGATGACTTTACATACATGCTGGTTGACAAATCAGAAATGAGGAGATTGATAACGGCCTGAGGAAAAGCCAAAGGAAATAATCAAAACCTTAAAATCTACAGTTTGAACATTTCAAACTGTGAATGCGACAGCCTGCGGGAAAATACGGCATACGTGTCCACTTGATCCTTCAGGGAAAAATTGGAAGGCAAATGGAGGTCCTGAAGAAGAAGAACCCCATGGGTTTCAAAATTTAAGATGGTTTGGAAAAAAACACAACAGAACTTTTTCATGCGCTGTTGATAAAAATAGGATTGCCAACAATGATCGCCCACATCAATGATGGATATGTCCAACAAGGAAAAAGCAGATTTTATCAAAATCTTTGAAGGATCTCAGGCTTACAAAGCACCTTTATAGCAGTGGTGGGATTTCAAATGTTTTTTTTAATACTTGTTCTGTGGGCATGGCTTGGTGGATGTGGCAGGGGAGGATACTGTAAAATCTCCCAGTCAGCAGGTGGTATTTGCGGTTCTCTGAAACTACTCAAATTTCTTTACCAGTCTCCAGAACTGCTCAGAACTTTGCTGAATACCACCTCTGCTTTATAGGTATTAACTTAGGACCAGGGATGGGAATCTGGCTGGTATAACTACCAGTTGTGTCTATAAGCATCACACACCATGAGTGAGTTGCTGAGTCGCCCAAGTGAAATTTACAACCTGCTGACTGCCTGGACAGCTGAGCAGTGCTGCGTTTGCAATTGCGCAGCAGTTGGAAAAGCCCCTTTTTCCGCTTTTTCAACTGCAGCGTGTTGTGACAAAGCAGCTTGCAGTTAAAAAGGGCAGATAACTAAAAGCGTCAGGTAAGAGCTCCGGGGATGGTTGGGTGGGCCACAATAGCAGCAGACATAGAACTGGTTCTATGCCTGCTGTTCTTCAGACCTACCGGTTCCACGGAGGTGGACAGAACTGGTAGAAACCCACCCCTGATTAGGATCCTGTATTGTACCAAAAAGATAAACTGCCTTTAATGGTTTTCACTTGTGAACAAGTGAGCAGCTGTTCTTGCACTAACTGAAGTTGATAGTTGTCCAGGGAAATCTCATGTACACCTAATAGCTCAAATACAAGGTGAGAACAGAAAATCCCAGACTATACCTGACACTCTATCCAAAGCTAGGCAAAGAATCTTTTGACTCTGACTTGTTTTGCTACAGCAGCAAACTGCAAATCCAGGAAGTCCCTATATGTAGATCTGCTTCTTCAGTGTAACTCCATCTGGTCTGGTGCCAGTGATGGAAATGGATGAGTTCTGGCCATACAATTTTCCCAGGATTAAAATTAGACCCATTTCTTCCCGTCAAGTCCTTTGTAGTGTCCAGACATCAGAAAAGATTAGCTACCTTCCACCTAATATATAATCATTCTTGTAATGGCAAGGTAGCAGGAAGGTAGAAGGGACAAAATATACAATAATCCTGCTGGAGTACATACAAGCAAGGTGAATAGAGAGCCTTTTAATTTACTTTTTAAAATAATAATTTTTGGAGGGAGAAGTCCTTTTATGAAATTGAAATGAAAGGTTGAGGCATTCACTACTGATCAGTTGCTGAATATTGATTGGCAGATACATTTTCTTTAAATGGAGAGAGTTCAATCTGTTACTGCAGATCCACCACATGGATCGGCCTGTAGTGTCTTGGCCATTAAAGTGGTGAGAACACCTGACTCAAACCAAGTTCATCTAAATCTGGTGTTGGAAGATCTGTCAATGGAGCTAGAAGTGCTGTTTTCTCCAGTGTTTTTTCATACTTTCAATTTAATCTTGGTCATCTGAACAATCCCTCTTCTAAATATAAATGGCAAATATCAGTGAATGACATTAAAAGAGAATGATTTATCAAATTCATACTTCACAACACTAATTTTACACTTAGCCATTTCTTCTTGCTTTGCAGAGGAGTGTTGGCTGGACAGTTTAACTGAATGAAATAGAGCATCCTAGAGTGCTTCAATGCTAGAATCATCACTTTAAAAAGTCTTACTGCATTATCCAAGAACTGGCTTGTTAGGGTTTTTTTTAATCTCAACTTTTCCATCCCAGCAGTTTGAGTTGTCATTCATAGTTATCCTCCCAACTGCCCAGTGATTCAAGTTAGTCTGATGGGGTAAGTGTAACAGATCCCCAAAATTAAAGAAATTCAACAATGTAAATGCAGCTTTTACAACAATGTAAATGTATCCAATCTGAAAAGGAATTTTTAAAACAAAATTTTGTCAATGCAACACCCGTTTTCTAACATTAGAAGCAAGCACAGAATAAGTCATCATGTGTTAGTAAGAACATTTAAGAAAGAAATATTTTGGACATTGGAACCATAATTATAGAAACAAATCTCTCTAGTATACAGTACAGTACAGTATACTCTCTGGTATATATATATAGTCTATATTATATTTTATATCTATCCATCTCTAGTATACTGTACGAGAGCTGGAATTTGTATTCTTGTAAGCTACATAGCTTCTTCTTTAATTTTCTTTTAAAAAGTTTTTATTTTTTTAAGACAAACATATATGAACAAAACATAAAAACATAAAAACCAGTGTGTCAGTTGGTTACAAATCTTTTGTGCTATCCTTTTGTAGTCATTTCTCAATTTGTATAAATTTCCACATTATCAAGCTAACATATGCTTATATGCTTATCAATTATTAATCATCCAAAACCAAACTATTTATTCTATCACTTTATACAAGATATTTCAAATTTTATTTTAAAATTTATGTTATACTTTCATCCAATGGTTATATATGTCTATATTATATTTATATCTATCCATAAAGCCTATTACAAAATCAACAAATCTATTTATATACCATGTCTTTTTTGTTCCAGCCATTGATAAAACAAATCCCATACACATAAAATTGTTTATCTTCTTCTTTTTAAAAAATTTATTTGGGTTTTCACAAAGACAAAATACAAATAAAAACACTCTTTTTTGAAAATAGGCATTGGTCCCAGGTTATCACTTCTTCATACAGACACAAAACTCATTTCATGCTTCATTTTTTATATTCTAATCCATTATCTTATTATATCTTAATATTTTCATGTAGATAGTTTTTCCCCCTCTTTTAATTTTTCTCAACTTTGTTTAATATCTCATCTCAATTCAAGTCAAACAATTATATGTATAGCTTTGTCTGTCCTGTTAAGAACAATTTCATATTATCTTTTCTTATAGAAGCAAATTTTTCCCTGTATTTACAATGAAGTATGACCACCTTTATATTCCTTGAATTTATCCATTTCAAACTCTTATTTAAGCTCAAATGTGTAGCCTTTAAGTTATAGCATTCATATAATACATAACTTTAATCGGGATTTCTGCTTGGTACATCTAAAATAGACACTATTATTCTTAAAAAGAAAAATATATATATATATATGTAAATAAAACACACATTCCCATTCCAGTTCAATTCTATCATTCATATGCATTAAATCTTAAATCTTTAACATTTTCTTTTCAATTGAATACATACTTCTTGGAACAACTTATAAAACTTTCCATGTTAATTCCTTTTTTCCGCATATTTTCTTATTAACTATTTTTTATAAATCATTACTAATAATTAAAAATGTTCCAATTTAATTCTGCTCAATCATTTTAATTCATTTATTAACAAACATCCACTACATACATAAATTTTTATCCATCATCATATCTTCTGAAATTATTTCTATTTATAATATAACAATGCTATCTTATTGTACCTTTGCAGAATCCCATCAACAATTAAATTTTCACTCATTCACCTAAGCAAAACTATGGTTCACATCCTTATATCTTTTCCCTGTTTCTCCAATTTCTTGGTTTCTGTCTTTTTATAATTCTTTTCCTTGCCTTCTTCCCTCCCCTTCTTCTCCCTCCCTTTTTCCACCTCGTCTCTCTGCTTCTAACTCTCTCATCTGTAATCCCCTCTTCTGTTGCTTTTCTAATTATTGTACTTATCTTTCAAATTGTCCTTCTTTTCTGGATTGTTTTTTTAGTCTTAAACCTTTCACTCTCTTTCCCCCCTTTCTCTTTTTCCCCCCACTTAAATTATTGATCGTTAAAGATGGCTTGCTTTCTTATGTCCAATCTTCTTGAGTTCTACATGATTCTATACGACATGTTGCTAAGATGCTTCCAGTTCAGTTCTATGATCAGCCAAAGACTTCTCCCTTCTTGTGCATCTTCTTTCCATTTTTTTAAGTTTGTTTTTCAGTTCTTCCTAAGAGTGAACCATTTAAACACTTTTAAACAACCACCAGTTATAAGTTTTAGCATCCAGGTGCGCAACAACCAAAAATCACCAAGTATCCAAATAATCCAAGACTGTTCTATTTGCTTCTTTTTTCCACTTTCTCTTCTAGGTTCTATTATATTTTGTTCCAAGTTTCCATTAAAATCTATCTTTGAGGAATCTTCGTTTATTAAAATTTCTTGAAGTTCCTTAATTACTTTACCAATTCCTTAAATTCCAGGCAGTCTCTCCAATTTTTCCCAGATCCTGCCCTTCTATTCTTTTTTTACTCTGTTCCAGCTTTCAAAACTATTTAAATGGGTCCAGAAATCTTTATTATTCCTTTGACTTTTATTTTCAGACTAGATGCTATTTGCTATATAGTGGATTTTCTTTTTAGTTTTCTTGCTTAAGTTCTCTTAGCTGTCAGTAAAAGGGGTATAGGAAGAAGAAAAAGCCTAATCTCTCCCTTCTCTCTCTCCTTCGCAGCTTCAAAATCTTCTTTGGGAACAATGTTGTTAAGGGTAATTACCGATAAAACAAATAAATTTTATTTTGTTGCTTTTGCTGTTTAACCAGTCTACCAACAATCATAGTCTCGTTCTCTCTTATCTTCCTCCTGCACATTCTTTTCTGGTCGAATTCTTCTTTGTGGTGGCCATTTCTGACCACCGCTGCAACCGTCTTCGGGAAAGGGAGTAATGGCCAGCTGAGGAGAGATGCGGCTCTCCTCAACCCTACAGGCAGTCTCCTTTTCATCACCTCTACGGGGTGGCTTAGCCCTGAAACCAGCCAGCTCAGGGTATTCCAGCGGTGAGCATGGATTGAAGCCTCGGAGAGATGAGGTTTCGATCTGTTGCCGAAGAAGCTCAAACCGGAAGCCCATCAAAAATTGTTTATCTTCTTGTTCTCTAATTTCAAATGTCAATTTACACATTTTAGAACAGTCCATAATTTTCTGAATAACTTCCTCCTGCATAGGTATTTTATCGTTTTTCCAATTCTTAGCAAACACAATTCTAGCTGCTGTTAAAACATTTATAATCAAATTCTTCAATTCTTTATTGTATATTTCCGGTATAATTCCCAATAAAAAAATCTCTGGTTTAAAGTCTATGTGTTGTTTTAGCATTTTTTCCAAGCATGTGTGGATTTTAGTCCAATATTTTTTTTGCATCCGAGCTTCTTCATTAATTATTGGTTATCTTTTTGCATATGCCTGTTCTATTCATTTCCCCTCAGTATCAGGGATGATGCTAAGATTGTTGAAAGGCAATACAAAGCATCTTCTTGAACTGTAGAAGGATTGCAGGTTGCTTCTCTTTCACTTTACTTTGGTGAATGAAGAAATTAATACTGAGACATTGGTGTGTATTTGGGTTTTTTTTTAGTGTTTCCTGAATGCTTTGAAATCCTCATACAGAAATTTTGTAGCAAGTTATCAGATAACTGAGGGCAGCCTAGCGACTGGTGGTTAAAGGCCCTGTCACACTGCCCAACGGATGCAAAACGTTAGTAAAAAGGACACAACGGACGAGCAAAATTTTCCATCCATTGTTATCCGCTCTCAAAAGGGGCAAAAATTTGCATAACCGGAGCGGATAACACGGAAAGGAACGGAT
>BHFT01013959.1:0-27379 GCA_004320025.1 Laticauda laticaudata | reverse complement strand
ATTTTTGATAATATGAGTTATTATGTAATGTAACTGTAATTGAGACTATGAAATCAATGCACAAAAAAATTGTAAACAAATCGACACACTGTTTGTATACTTATGGAAGAAAACTGGATGTTTTAATGTTTTGTTTGTTTTTGTTTATCCTTAAAAATCAATAAAACTTAACACACACAAAAAAAGGAATACATCTAGGGATACTGGGAACTCACATGGGCTCAGGAGAACCCCTAGCTAAGACTGTGCAGGGCTCCGAGAGTCCCCAGTAATCTCAGAAAAAAAGCATCAAGGGAAAGCTCTTAATAGGCTTAATTGAACTTCTGGGCATTCAGCCAAGAGCATTGCACACTCCTAAAAGTTTTGTAAGCTAGATATACAATCCATTGAGCGCTTGCGAGGGAAAGCCATTGAGAAAATCAGATAACATAGCCACTAGCCTCCAAAAGGATTAATTCCCAAATAATAAGAATTACGTAACTCACCAGAAACTCCACTAGGACTCCAAGATCCTTCTCACAGTCACTGCTATTAAGCTGGTTTCTCCCAGTCTTTTGTTTAAGTATTAAATGCAAGAAATAATAAACAACTTTTTGGTATACATCTTTTTTTTTAGGTAATTAGGGCAAAGAAGCAATGTCGAATTGGCCACACCCACCCAATCACATAACCACCAAGCCACACCCACCCAGCCAGTCATTAGGCGGACATCCCCCTGTTAAAAAATTTGAAGCCCATCCCTGAATACATCTAGAATCTAGCAGGGGAGCTACAGCCTATTGTAACCAAAGGTGCAGTATGCCTTTCTTCAGCCATCTAATACATTAAATAAAAAGTATAGTGAAGTCCTGAAGGTATTAATATAGAATCATTAAAAAAAACGTTTTTTCCTTGGCATAGTTCCAATTTTATTTGCACTTCCAATCAAAGTCCATAGTCAATGTGTACTAGTTCTGGCAACTTGAGATGACACTGCATCTTCAAACTCCTCAGACTACAATAACTGACTTATATCCAAAGAAAAATAACCAGAAAGATTTAAAATAACCTGTTTTTGCATATAAATTCACAAATAATCAGCAAATGTGATCTATTCTATTTGCAATTGTGCTATGCATTGATACAACATTTGTTTTCAGTGATCACAATTGGCATTTTCAGTATATTTGCTTTCCTTATCAAATGACAATGAGGATGTATTTCTGGGCTTGCAATATAATAAGGAAGAATGGCCTTAAATTTCTCCAAGTTGCTTTTGATGACTAGCTATGGCACAGCCAGAATAAATTGAAAATGTTGAATGCCTGTAAGGAGGATAGCAGAATAGCCAAGTAGAAAGCTCAAGAACAGATTATAAAAGTCAAAACCTTTGGGAAAGGCTGGTGTTGAATTGCACTCTTACATAGACCTTTCTACAGTTCTATATTGCTTCTGGTTTGTTTGTTTTTAATGAAAAACTATTCTTCATTACATTTGATTTCTCCCAGCAGTGTAACTTATTTAGAAAAAGTTGTGAGTGAGGAAGTCAAACATGAGAACTATGAGGTATAACTCATATATTCATTCTTTTGCTTGAGTCCTCTAGTGGTAACAATTTTTAATGAAACAATCCAGACAGCTCAAGCAATTTGCCAAACCTCATGTTACAAGGAAAGGAAAAATATTCTCCAGATTGTTAGCCAATCTGTCCTAATGGAAAATTCCTTCTCAGGATCAGTCAGTTATTCCCTAAATATGAAATAAACCCATCATAGATTAATCTACTCAGAACAAATATTCTGGGCCATCTAAAAACAAGTTTAGTCTCCTCAACCCATTCTTATTCATCATGATTCATCCCTGGTGAAATATATTTCCGTTCCTTGAATTATATTTCATCATCCTTTTGTTTTTCTGTTTGTTCATGTGTAAAAAAATATGCGGCCTTATTTTTGCTAAAATGGTATTATTCAAACGCAGCTGATGATATTGTTTCAGCTAGTATAATAATTGTACCCTTTGCTTTTTTTGAACCCTATAGAAATATTGTTTTCTTCTTCCACCTTTCAATAGATGTAACGTTGTCTCAGTTCCTGATAAACTTGTGCATAAAGATTTGGATACATATTTCCTAACAGAAAAATCAACCAGTGGAATGGCTTGTCTCCAGAAGCTGGGAGTACTCCAACACTGGAGATTTTTAGGAAGACATTGAACAACCATTTGTCTAAAATGATATAAGGTTTCCTGCTTGACCTGGAAATTGGATTAGAAGACCTCCAAGGCCCTTTCCAATTCTGTTATTCTTTTATAGATATGATGTATGTCTGTTTTATATGCTGTATATATGTTTTATTTGCTGTTGCTTTCTTTTATTTTGGTGCCATCAGAGTCATATGCACGTCTGTTTCTCCCCACTTCACAAGTAATTAGGTCCATTCCCACTTATATGTGTTCTTTATGTTTTGCAGCAATACCTCTTTCAAGGCCATTAAATGAAATGCTGGAATACTAACGGCCTTGGAAACTGACATGCACCCAACACTTTAACAGCCTTCTATTAGCAGTTATTGTTTATGTGGACTGTGCCCTGAAACTTTGTAGAAACTTAGTGTTTTATTATGTTATGGCCCCAAAAGGCCACAGGAAAATGACTTACTCTAATGCCAAATGTAACCCCGGCCAAAGGTTAGAAATACCAGCATTTTTCTAAATGTATGCTTGCCACTTGCTAACCTGATGGTCCCTCCTCTTTTGCTTCTGCAGCTTGCCTTTCAAAAGTAAATTTTGTGGAACAGAAAAGAAGCTTTTAAGAACAACATTTGAGTCATGCCCAATTTTATACCGACGGAGGAATACTGTCCTAGGAAGCCATAGGAAGCTGTCCTAGGAAGCTCTTTGTGAACAAAGAGAATATTTTTCATTAATTTAATTGCATCATGAAATTCATTTTTGCACATGAATTGTCAAGAAGCTGCATACTCTGATGTACAGATATCTTCTCAAATAGTTTTTCAAATATTAATAGAATCCTTCAACCTCTTACTATTTTACAAAAAGATTTGCCTTAATTGGTATATTTCTCAGTGTAAATGCTCTGTTTGCAATTTGCCAACAGCACCTCTATCAGCAAAACATCTGGTTATCATTAGAATGCTTGCATTATTCAATTCACCATCAAAGCAACAACTACAAATTGTATTGGAAGATGCCCAGTACTTAAACTGAACCAGACATATGCAACAGTAACACTGCCAAAGTATGTTGTAATCAAATTAACTTTTTCACCTTTTTAAAAAAATACAGCTTTGATCTTTTTAATGATGTGTGTTTGTGTGTGTGTGCATGCTCATGTGCATGTGCATGCAAGTACCTCAGAGAGACAAGTAGCTTTTTAGAAATTATTCTGCGTAAATCCTAGAGCTGACAGTTAAATCTTCCAGATTATTAACAAAACTGTAAAATGCAGTTCTATTTCATGAATGCAGATGGATGGGTGGGTGTATCCTTATACAAAACTGTAATTCCTTAGTTGATTTAAATCCATATATCAAGGTTGACTACCAAGCATCAAATAAGGAGGAAAAGATTACTTTTGTCTTTCTGAACTTGTTATTTATAAAATGACAAGACCAAATTTTGCCAATATTATGTTGATCACTTCACCATGGAGGTAATAGAGGGAGTCAGTTCAAACACACAAAGCATTATTGTCTCTAGCCCCTGTCACACAGCACCAACGGATGGAAAGAGGATGTAAAATGGAGAGAAACACTTGCCATCCATTGGTTAACGCAATTGATCCGTTCTTGTACTCATGCGATTCCGTTCTTATTCATACCTCTACTCCGTCCAGATCCGTTCGACTGACATTTCATCGTCTCAAAAATGATAGCTGCACAAACTTTTTAGCAGAAAATGTATCCCAACGGTTCGTTAGACATCCGCTACGCATACTGGGAACATCTTGTTAGACACTCCATCATCTTGTTATCGGCCGTCTGCTATACCGCTAGCAATCCGCCTGCACAACTGCTGCAACTTGTCATCTGCATCCAGCCGGAAAACGGACCAGGAAGAGAAGCGAACGGATGCCGAACTACACGGAGTTTAGTAGCACGGACATGAAAGGATGAAAGTGATGCACTCGCATACCAAAAGCATCTAATAATGGAAAAAACGTTCGTACTAAGTGACGTAGTATCTCGGATTTAGGTCTGTCTGCGAGGATGCCTAGAAGGATGCATAAAGATCACCACGAGCGGAAAAAATCCATATTTCTATAAAGGGAAGCAATCACCGATCCACTTTTAGTCCAGCAGCCCTGCTTGGCAGACCTCTTTCAGCCTTCATCTTTGTTCTTGTCTCTTTCCACAGATCCACTCATCTCCCCATGAGAATTTGTCGGCACACTCCCTTTTGTAGGCCGTCATCGTTCTACCACAGTCGAAGCCTCTACAGGTCTTTCACCATTTCTACGCGAAGAAAAGAGCGTCCAAGAAGTGTCTGGGTCCCGAAGATGCGATTGCGAGAGAGTCGAGTATGACTGTACAACAAGTCTGATGGTGAGCTGGGGAACGAGACTCCTCGTGCATTCAAACTTCATGAGGATTGCCCAGCCATGTTGACAATTGTGGACACAGCGACTACGACCCAGGTGCCATAGCTAAGCACCAAATCCGGCCCAGCCTGACCTAGCTGAAGTGGCACTACTCTAATGCCACTCTGGCCTCCGGACCATCGTAAGGATATGCAGTATGGCTGGAGGTCCACACAACACCATTCGCAGTTTGTCAGAAATGTGGTGGCAGGCCAATCACTATAAGACATTACCTGAGGCTCCTCCAGTGCCCATCAGTAATTCTTGAAGAATCGCTGGAAAATTAGCGAGCTCGTGGTTATCAAAGGTAACTTCCCCCACAGCGTTAAAAAGCCAATAGGATGGCAACATGTGGCTTGCAAAGCTCCAGCAAGTCAGGCTCCACTTATCACAACTAACAAGGGTTCCCTTCAGTCACTCATCCTCTTCCTATTGTTGATGAGATACCAAAGATTCACTGTACATCGAATAGCTTCGGCAACTGGCTCATCTTTCAGATGCACAGAGTAATATCAACCCAGTGATTCAAGGAGGCTGGAACGCAACCTCATCAGGGTTCCCAGATCAGACCCCCGTGCCCAACGACACACAAGATGTGCCCTAACTTCATCGTGGATGCACCCTTCTCCCTCAAACCTACTCTCATAAAAGCCCTTACAATTCCAGATGCTCTCACCTGAAGAAGGATCTTCAACTATCAGGCTTTCAGGCGGTGGGTAGTGGAGAATGCCTTTGCATCCATGGCCACCAGCTTCCAGTACTTTTCACCCCATGCAGCATTCCCACAGCATGAGGAACATCATGAGATGCTTGCTGCATCCCGTCACAATACTTGATGCCGGCACCGCTACCACAGTGTGCGCATAACAGGCTTGAGACCACCAACATGGCAATGGGACATGCGAAGCCCTGGTTACATGGAGATGTGCAAGCTCCAACAGAAGCTTCACGTGATAGGGTAGAAGCCACGCAACTTCCTGAAACACTGGTTGCACTCCCCAGACTAAGCAGTGAGTGGCAAGACAGCGATGTACTGATGCTTAAATGATTGGCTTCCTTCAGCCTGTTCATCACACTGATTGAGATTGTGCCGTATTTGACAGTGGCCCTACAATGAAACAGGGGCATTATCATAAAGTATTGTGTTTATTGAATGTGTGGATGAATGATTAAATTCTTATTGCATAATAAATCCATAAGTGTGGCAACCTGGGAGCGGTGGACCAGTACAGTTCCCACTATCTCATGCATGGAGGTTTATCTATCCCACACCATTACCCATCCCACGCTATTACATCCACATCCCATTCACATATCCTGCCATCCCACTGTATCACCTTAGCCCATCCCACTTGTATCCTTACCACATCACGATCCTACCATCCCAGCAGCTTAAAGGCTTAACATTTCTAAGAGAAGTTTACTTCTACAAACTAAACTTGACACAAGACGAAACCGTTCTGAAGCGAAATAATCTTATAATAACCAACTGTAAAAAGAAAAATACTCAAGGAGTCCCAGCAAATAAGTCAAGTCAATAGCAACCCTGGGGTTCTACACTCTTCTCAGTCACTCTAGGCGTGCCATGTCTCAGTGGGTGAATGTCGTCTGGGTATGGTCTGCTGCTTGCCTGTGAGGATCTGGTCTGGAGCTCCGGGTTCTCCACAGAGTGCCAGAATGGGCTGGGCTCCGAACATGACAACAGGGGATGCGCCCGGCATGTGCGGCAGAAGCTCTCATAGAGTCGTAGGCTCGATCCTGTTGTTTGAAGCCCCTCCTCCAGGAACATGTGGTGTCAGCCCAAAGATCCGAGAGACAGATGCTCTCTGATGCGGGCTTGCTGGGGGTGGGAAGGAAGGAGGAGTCGAGTGTAATAGGACTATCTAGGCTGAGCGGATGCTTGTGGATCTGGCATTACTGTGGGTGCTCTGATAGTATGCCTCAGTGCGTCATGCATCGTGGCAGGCAGTAATCGTGACCGGTGAGGCAAATACCTGTCCATGAGGCACATTGGCGGCTGGAGCACTCGTGGCTCTGTAGCGTCGCTGAGTTAGCGTACGTTGGATTAGTGCAGGCCATGTGGACGGAAGCTCTCTGGTAAGCGTATGATAGCCGTACGACCTGGTGAGGACTAGTACCTGGGAAAACCTGGGTCACATGTGGAGACAGGCAGCTGGGTTGACAGTCAGTGTTAAAGTGTATGGGCAAGACCGGTGATCCGTCCTTATCACCGGTTTACTGTGGATCGGACAATGTCAGGAGGTTCTGTGACGATAGTGGAAGGCTTGGGTTCTGAGGATGGATGGGGATGTCCGGTAGTATACAGCATCTGAGGAAGGAAAGTCTACGTTGTTTATGATGTTGTCCCTATCTCCAGCAGACTAGTTGCTGCTCTGCCCTTCCGTCGGCCTCTGACTCCTGCTTTTCTTGAGTCGAGCTGGGGTTGGATGGGTCTGGCTCTCCAGGCAGTGCCCTTCTCCTTCACTCCCACTGCATAGGGCGTCCTCCACGCGCTCCATCAGGTGGATTGTCAAGCTGTCGGGGGTTCCATCGTGGGACGCCTCCACTAGATACCTGCCTAGGAACACAGGAGACTCTTGCCACGAAGAGACTGGCTTCTCTTGCTGTCCTGATAAGAGAAAGGGAATTGTCAGCGGGGGCATGGCCCTCCGTACGAATCTCACCCTCCAGACGTCTCGACCTTGGCCATATGTATGTCTCCCGGCGGTCAGCTTGACTGCTGCCTGCCAGATTTCTTGAGGCTGCAGCTTTCCCTACCAGTGTGATTGTGCTTCTACAGCTGAGGCAGGACTCTCGAA
Organism: Laticauda laticaudata; assembly: GCA_004320025.1. Classification (NCBI taxonomy): domain Eukaryota; kingdom Metazoa; phylum Chordata; class Lepidosauria; order Squamata; family Elapidae; genus Laticauda; species Laticauda laticaudata. The sequence goes on along the minus strand of BHFT01013959.1, from coordinate 19,981 downwards.
GTGTTAAAAATAGCCCAGCTTCTCCCTTCTTCTCTCCAAGCAGCCTGTTATCACTTATTTGTCTCGAAGAGCCTGTGTCCCTTCCCATAGGATACTCGTATCCCTCAGCCAATTCCAGCCCTCATTCCTCATGTTCCTCTTTGATGAGTATTCGCCTCCTCTCCTTTCAGCGTTGCCTTTCACCCTCTTGGCAGCGCATCTGGCCCTCACAGGTCATGAGTTCAGGGCTTCCACACGACACCAGCAGCAGCAAGCAGCAGCAACAAGCAACAGTAGCAGCAAACAGCAGACCAGCACACCAGCAGCACCAGCCGCACCAGCACGCACCAGGATCAGCAGCCAGCACAGAGTAACACCGGCAGAAACAGAGTCAGCGCTCAGGGTGAGTGCCCTGCCTTCTTTGCCAGCTGCAGCAAGATCTCAGAGTGCTTCCTCTTCTTCCCCATGGTTGTTGGTTGCGCTGAGCTTTGTCTAGCACGCAGGTCTTCCTACTGAATGTATGGATTCGCGAGATGTCTTCCCTGTCTACTATCACGCGACGGGCTGGCACACAATGCTTCGCTCCCCGCATGCAGCAGCGTGATCTTTGCATCCACTAGCATGCTGCTGGCTTCGAGATGCATCCCTGTATCCGATCGGCACCATTCTGCATCCGTTCTTCCCTGCTGGCCGCTTCGCTCGTGCTCCCCCCGGAAAGCCCATGCGGAATGTGGCCGTCCGGCTTTCCATCTGCTTTCCATTCCTGTCTCCATGGACATCCGTGTACATCTGCTACATCCTCCCCCGTCCATTCCTCCATTGTTTATTTCCGCTCTTGCTTATGCAAATTGGCGCACTTTAGAGAGCGATGAAACAATGATGCGACATTTCATCCGCTGTGTCCTTTTCTATTTGTTTGCATCCGTGGCCTATGTGACAGGCCCTTCTAGTCTATACACAATTGTTTTAGGATACAGTATAAGTTTTTAAGGGAAACAGCAACATTGTTTGACGAAAGATTCACATGATACTTTCCCACTACTAATATTACCCTTCTCGCACATTTTAGGAGTTTTTTTGGTATTGCTTCTTTTCTAGAACTGTGTGATGAAAATTCAGTATTCAGAATAAATTTTTCGCATATACAGATAAGCTATGACCAGATTATCGAGGGCAATTCAATCAGTGGGTGATTCACTATTCTCTTACAGCAGATTCTTCAAGTCGCTCATTCCAAATATCTATTTTTTATAATGGAGCTATTCTTACTGGAAACAGAAACAAGCAAAATGTGCATCTATTTCACTGGTGGGATTAAAATACTTTAACAAACTGGCTTCTGCCCTAATAACCGCCTAGGCTGGGTGTTGCTGGGTGGACATGGCCATTATGTTGTGTGGCCAGGGCATGACCACACTCAACTTCCTGCAGCAGTCTGTCTTGACTTTGTCTTGGAGTTCTGAGATTCAATTTTGGAGGAAATGACTTGGAATGCTGACATTAATCCAATCTTAATCTAAAGAAATTCCACTGCTTCTTGCAAGCGATGCACTGTCTATGGTCGCTGAGCCTTTAATACACCCCAACCTAATGGGGTATAAGAGGTTGTAAAACTCAGGGAGATGAGCGAATAGTACCCCTGAGGGAGCTACCAGGATCTGCTTAGAGGATGTTTGTGGAGCCCTACTATTTATCAGCTACTGCGGTAGCTGAAGCAGAGGGTGGCAAAGGCAAGCTCCGGAGTGCACCCAATCAAGGGCTGGTCCATGAGAGTTTCCCAAACCAAAAACTGAAATTGTTTGTGCAGCTGAGTGGAGCCTTCATTAATAATCCCAGGGTCCGGGGATATCAGGACAAACAGAGCAATTGAAACTTCAAGTGGAGATTTTCAAGGCTCTTGGTGCTTGTGGGTCCAGGGGAGTGAGACCTCCCACCATCATCATGGGCCGTTGTTTGCAGGGGCTACCTGAGAAGTTTCAATTCAGCTGAGTGTGGGTACTCACCATCAGATGTCCCTATTCATCTGGTTGGAGTGTAGCCCAGGCTATGTTCCCACTTTCTGCGTCTCAGAGGAGATAGCAGTCTAAAGTGGGGTTTTTCCACTCAGCACTGCCAGACCAAGGCTCAGCTTTCTACTTATGGACCCAATCCATTTGGAGCTCATGGCCCACATGGTACAGAGGCTAGCAACCATCCCAGTACTTAGGATTTAAGCCAGGGGACCAGAGGAAAATCGAGAGGTTACTCGAGGCTGCCCATTCATCTTCCGTCAGTGCCCTTCTGGTTTACACCAGCCAACCAAATTTTACACCCTTTTATGCCTTTTACTGAGGCAGGGTGGGTTCCAGTACCTGTGGATGCTTAGCTAACCCATCCACCACCATCCTGCCAGGCCACAGCAGCCGCCGCCAGCAGCTTCCCCGCCACATACCTAGGCAACCCTTTGACACCCCGGGAAGCTGTGTCTATTTCCTAAATTGGACTCTGGGCTCACATTTATATGGGGCTAGACCAAGAAGTGATCTGGTTGCATTGCAGATAATATGAGGTGGGCGGAAGCCGCAGGGTGGATTGCTCAACTTCACAACTAAGGGGCCGCCTGTTTATGCAGTCCCTATGGCCACTTCTAAGGGACATGAGAAAGACCAGAAGAAGTGGAGACAGAAAATGAAGGACTGAAACGCACGGTCGGGCCTATCAAGAGTTTTGTGTGGGAGTTTAGAAGAGGTGGTCACTAAATTATGAGATTGGCCCAAGCAGTTCTGTCGACACTACTTTAAAGAAGCGCATGGATCAGGACTTTAGGCAAGTGCGCACCTTCAGGAGACTGCCCATGGATCAAGATTGTACCAGATGGCAGTGACTATGAACTTAGAAATTCACCCCACTGAGACTGTGCCAGAGGAACCCCACTAAGCAAGCCTTGGGGACCACAGAGGACTAGCAAGCCGGAGATAGATAGATACAACAAGCAAGCAGGCCCCCTGGAGTCAAGTGTTTCAGGTGTGAGTCAGTTAGACCACCAAGCTTCGAATGTCTCACTGGCCCTTTCGAGTGAAAGCCTCAAAAAGTATTGTTCAGTTCGGGTTCTGGCCATTTTGTCCTGCTCGGTTCATCGATGCCACATTGCCCGCGACTTGATCTCCTCAGAATCCCACCTTCGTCCGTGGTTCGTTCACGGGAATGAGACTTAAGAGTTCAGCGTAACTTCAGTCTTTATTTAGTTCCGAAAGAAGTCTATTCTACCAGGAGCTGCGGCAGCTCTTTTTATAGAGAGCTGCTCGCAGCTAGTGTCAATGACGGCTAACTTGTTTTTCCTGCACACTGAATTGGCCAATCAGCATCGAAAAGAAAAGTGAGCAATCAGCGTCGGCATTTGTTTGTCCAATAGAAATAGCCTATGTGAAGTATGTTAATTACTGGAACACCCTCCCCTCTTGGTATGATCCTACCGTATGTAGTACGTAGTAGGCAGGGCTTCCCAGTTGCCTAGTTGACCTGCGCAGTTTAGTCGTGTCGTCGTCTTCAGTGGTTCAGACACGGATCGCTGTGGTCTCCTGTCCTTTTCTGTTGAATGCCTGGAAGGTAGAGTCAGCCATGCCCGCTCCCACCGGCCTATCGGGCTGGTAGAGCCGGGCCCGGCTGCTCCTTTCATGACGCAAGGCGAGAGGTCTATTTGTGCTCTTGTTCCTCGCCGAAGCTTTCTACAGGTAGATCACTGTTTTTGCTTGCGTTTATTCGGGAATTGTTTTTTATTGTGATTATTTGATTTTCTGCCGTTTCTTTTCTACCGGGGGGGTGTTACTTTTTCTACCGGAGGGGTTTCTTTTTCTAACCAGAGGGGTTTCTTTTTCGACCGGAGGTTCCCCCCGCCCTTATTTTACTGAGGGGTCCCCCCTTCTGGTTGGTCTGTTGCTGTTTTTGTGTAACGGTTGTGATGTTGTGCTCCGTGTGTGTTGTGTTGTGTTCCTCGTTGTCTGGTGTGTCGGTGGTGCATTGTTAGTGTTCGTGATCGTAAACTGGTCAATGTGTCTTCGCCATGTTCGGCCGTTCTGTCATCAGTCTGTAGGACCCTGTTGGTATTTGTGTTGTAATTTGTTGCTGGCACCACAATGGGTGCCGGTGAGGTTTGTTTTGCCTATACTAAATTGTTCTGGGGTTCGAATTGGTGACCTTGCTTGAAGAGTCGTAGGTTTTCCAGTGGCGTATGTTGGTGTAATCTATTAATTTGTGATCTTAGTTTCTGCCCGTCAGTAAGTTGCTGGGCTTTTATTTCCAGTGCTGGAGTTTGGTGTTATGATTTTGTATTGTGAGCATTTTTTCAATTCTTTTCTTGCATGTCCCCCTGTGTTAATTTTTCTAATGTTTCCTTGTATACCCGAACCAAGTGTTCCGCCCTACCATTCGTCGCTGGTCGACCAGGGCTGTAAGTGCATGTCGCTTGCCGATGTTTCTGCTAGAAATTTCTCGATGGTATGCTCGTAAATTTGGCTGTTTATCGGAGACCTAGGGACGTCTGGGCGTAACCATGGTCGTATGAATAGTTTCCAGAGCTGTTTGATAACTGCCTCGGTGGTAGGAGAGTGGCCATTTGATGCTACTTCCAACAATTGAGTAAAGCAGTATACTATGATATCTATACCCTTTTGGCCCTGCGAAGTGTATATGTATTCATGACCAGGAGCCCCTTGGCATTCCCAGTCCAGACAGTACTGAAGGGGGGGGGTTGTGGTTTGACATTTTTCCCGCAGTCAACCATGTCTCAATGTCTTTTGTCCATCCCCTGGCCACCAACATAGCTTCGCTGGCCAGGGATTTCATTAGCATGATGCCGGTGGCCTTCGTGCAACATACACAGTACCTGGTCTTGTAATTTTTGTGGAATTATTAACCGATCCACCCCCCCCCCCCCCCCCCCCCCCCCAAAAGTATACAACCCTTTTAATGACAGTTCGGTTTGTCTATTTTTAAAACGGTTGGAAAAATAACGTCTGTCCGTTTTCCGGCCACCTTTTCTTACCCAGTTTTACACTTTGTAACAATGTCTTTTGCTGTTCATTTTGGGCAATGTCGGCCACGGTTTATTGGTTAGGTTGTCAAAGTCTCGATTTGTAGGGTGGAAAGTGGTTGGTGCCGGGTCATCTCTATGTCTGGTTAAGGGGGTGCGGCTCAAGGCATTGGTGGGAGAAATGTCTTTACCGGGTTAATAGATTAGTCTATAGTTGTTACCTGCCAGAAATTTGGACCACCTTGTCATTCTCGGAGATAGATATGTTGGGGTGGCTCTGTTTCCAGCGAGAAGCCTAAAAAGGGTTTATGATCGTTTCACAAGGTTAAAGTCCTACCTGTAAGGATTATTCGTGGAAATGTTTTACGCCGGTATATAGCACCATGCCTTCTGTTCCAAACTGGCTATAGTTTACCGTCAGTTTTTGAGGGTCTATTGAGTTAGAAGGCAATGGGGGCTCTTCTTCAATCTGCAGGACGGGACTAAGCACGCGCCAAAAACAGTTATGCGTCGCAGGTAACTGTGAGTGATAATGACTCTGCTGATTGATCGAATACCACGTCGCGAAGTGATCAGGTCCTTTATCTGCTGGGAAGCTGTCTTTTCACGTTGTCCCAGGTCCAGATGCCAATTTGTCTAAAGTCAATGTAGAGGTTTCGCTGTCATTGCTTCTGAGCAGAAAGACGTGGTAAAAGTTTATATCCAGAATGCTTTGTAATTCACTTTAGTTTTATTAGTCTAGGTGCTTATTTGAGCTTTCGCCTTTTTTTCTGTGGGATCAGATGCCCTCCTTATTCAATTTGGTTACCCCCAGGAATTCGAACCTTATTTGTGGCAATCTAACATTTCTTTTTCTTCACCTTGAGTCCGCGCTTGTTTGGAACCTTTGGCAAAACCTCTCTGAGGTTTTTCTCTTCATATTACTTATTGTCTTTCTATTTTCTCTCATGCTCTCTCATTATTGTCTCTCCATCATTTGCTGAGACATAGCATGATCATCAGCGAATATGGACTACTCCTTTGATAAAAATCCCTTGCAATACTTGCCTCCATTTATGCTTTGGAATACCCGCACAGGGGCTACGTCCGTACAATCTGAATTGTAGTTTGTACACTTTTGAATGCTCCTATGTGAGTCACGATGGTTTGTGCTTTTGCTGTTTCAGGGTTCTACAGGCAATTGTGTGGTAAGCTGGCGAAGGATCGAGCTTGCAAAAGACCTTGCCCCTTCCCAAGAATTATAGTAGATTTGTACTACCAGAATCAGGATATGCACTTTGTTGTAGTCGCACTGATATTTTAGGGTAGCCTTATAGTTCCCCCACAAATTCTCATCGACCCATACTGGCTTAACTGGGTCCACTATTGGGTTTCGCCATTTGGCATGGTCAATTGGTTCGCAAATGTGCCACCTTGTTCTATTAGTTTGGTCAATTCTTCACCCAATTTTGGTTTTAGTGGCGAGGAGACTTGCTCGCCTTTAGCCTAATTGGAGCTATAGGTTGGCGTTCTAGATTGAATGAAAATAGGGACCCTCTGGTTACTGCCTAACTTTCCCATCAAGAGGATTTCGTCTTGGGAACATCTCTCATCAGGTTTCTCCTCCCAGCTGCATTGGCGATGGCGGTTTATTGACCGGTCACTCGATCCCTAGAGGTTCAGAACCATCACAGTCCAGCAGGCTTGGTCGAGTTCCGAGTCTATCGACTTGGTTAAGGGAATATCTTTTGGTGTTCCTTGAAGCTTATCTGGAAATTATCCAAGGTCTTGGACTTACTGGTATTCTGCTTCCAAGGATTGGCTAGTCCTTTTAAAACATTACATGATGTTCTAGTTAGCATGGTCTAGCCAATTGCGGCTTTCAGTACTTTTGATGGTATCTCCATCGATACATCGATAAGTATGATCCAGAACGAGCCCGTCATAACTTACATTATCGTTGGCCCTGCGAATCCGTCTGGAGCGTTTGCCACATGTACTTTGTTGACCATTGTTTGCATTCAGAAATCGGCCGGATGGTGATGTTTGATGAGTGTTCCCTCTCTCGCTATGGTTTTCGCTTGGGCTGCTTGCCTTTGCCTTCACAATTACTCATGGCTCCACACTTTCCCTTTCTTTATTTTCTTGTAGGTGTGTTGTCCCTTCAGCTGGGCGTGTGCTTTTTACAGTTCCGGCAGGATACCGTTGTGCGATGTGGCCCCGCCGGTTCGAACAAGTACTAGTGACGGCCACACAGCATCATAAGAACCCGGCCACTCAGCTAAACGGATGGACCTCCTACCCCAGGCATCCAGCCAGCACTGGAACCCCGACTTACAACCATTTTTTTATCCGCCGCTCTCGTCCAGCTGAGTCTTTGGATTTCTTCTTTCGTTCAATCCTCGTCCGATTCCGACGATCCAACTGTGGTGTATACACGTGTTGCGGTGGTTTTTAATGTGTGCTTTCCTACCTTCTTCTTGGTGCTCTGACTCAATCTCGGTCGGGTTCTTTGGTGAGTTGGCATTTCATGCTGCATTCTTTCGCGCTGAACTTTTTTGTTGTACATCTGCTGCCATGGCTTCAAGCATGCCTCAGGTAACCAGTAATTCTTTGGCTGGGTTATGCCACCGGCTTTTGTAAGGAGTAAGATTCTCTTAGTTCCAAAGGACCACGCGATTCCCCTCATGGCTTCATCCATGTTTAAGGAATTCGCATGTCTCCTCCAATGCCCTGAGAGCGGCTAAAAAGTCTGCAATGCTCTCAACCTTCCCTGATGGTCCCACTTGTAAAACTCGTGTCTCTGATGAGGTGGAGACAGTCGGTGCATAGGTGAAGCCTGTAACAGCAGCTTCTCTGAGATCTGGCCCAGCGCCATCTGCTTCCATTTGTCTGAGTTTTTTGCTAGTGGCTTGGCCATTCTGAAGCACTGTGGGCCATCATGCATCAAGGGAATACAGTTCTGCTTTTGCGATTGTCCAAAGATTTCCTTGCAGGTCAGTACTCTCAAGAACATAGGAATCTATCGATATAGGGATTCCCAGTGCCTCTCTGCTGGGTTACAAAGGTGCACGGTGGGAGTGGTTTCCGGCCTTATTCATCTGCTCAGTTCTCGATGCCACATGCCCGACTGTATCTAGCTTCTCAGAATACTCCACCCTTCGTTGTCGCCAGTGTGTTCACAGGAATGAGACTTCCAGATCAGATCAGCGTAAACTTCCTCTTTTTTACTGTTATTTAGTTCGGAGAGTCGATCTTAACCAGGAAGCTGCAAGCAGTCTTGTTTATAGAGAAGCTGGCTTGTGGCTAAGTGCCAATGACAGCTACTTGTTTTTCCCGCCCGTTGAATTGCCAATCATGAGCCGCTGCTATTTATTTGGCCAATCAGGTGACAAAGAAAGCTAGCCGAATCACATCGGGTATTGTTTCCATAGAATATGCCCTAAATTTGAAAATTTGTTAATATGCGACAAGTAATCTGCAAAAGAAGTTGGATGTTCCCAAAAGTAGCTTAGTTGATAGCTCTCAAAGCACATTAATCGGAAAGTTAGTGGAAGGGGAAGAGTGTAGGAAAAAGGTGGCACAAGCAGCAGGGATTGAAACTGCAGCCTGGAGAGGATTGTCAGGAAAAGCCATTCACAAAGTGTTCGGGACTTTCAGAGCAAGGAGTGGATAGGAGCTGGAGTCAGTGCATCAAGATCCACTTACATTACACGATGGATCCTGGACATGGGCTTCCAGATGTATTCTGCTTGCAAGAACCAACTCATGAACAACAACATGTCAGAAGGCATCTACCGGGCCTACAAGAAAAACAGGAATGATCTGTTGCTCAGTGGTCCAGTGGAGGAGTGGTGCCTCTTTTCTGATGAGAGCAACTTTTGGCATCTCAATTTGAAACCCAGGAAACCCAGATCTGGAGGGAAGAATGGAGGAGGCACACTATGCAAGATTGCTTGAAATGTCCAGTGTGAAGTTTCCACAGTCTGTGTTGAATTTGGGGGAGCCATATCATCTGCTGGTATTGGTCCACTGTGCTTGCAGGTTAAGTGCAGGGTCAACATGGGCCATCTACCAGGAGATTTTGAAGCACCTTCATGCTTCCCTACCGCAGACCAAGCGGTTTATATTTGGGGATGCTGACTTTCATTTGTCCAGCTGGACTTGAGCACCCTCCACCATGCCAAACAGCATCAAAATACCTGGATTCAAATTGACCGTGGGATTACTGTGCTTGATTGTCCACAAACGGGTCACGCCTGAGCTTGAACCCCATAGAGAATCATTAATGCGGGCATTGCCAGAGAAAGTTGAGAAACATGAGACTGACAATGCGATAGAAGAGCTGAAAGGCCACGTACTGAAGAGCACTAGTCTTCCATAACACCTTCATCAGTGCCCAATCTGATACGCTACATTGGGCAGTAATTGCTGCAAAAGGGCCCAAACCAACTACTGAGTACATATGCTCATGCTCTACTTTCAGAGGTCTGATATTGTTCTTTGTACAATCTTTGTTTTCTTGATTGCATGTAATATTCTAATTTTCTGAGATTGTGGATTTGGGGTTTTCATGAGCTGTAAGTCATAAATCATCACAATTATGACAAATCACTTGAAACTTATCCTTGCTTTGCATGTAATGAGTCTATCTCATGTATTCGTTTCACCTTTTAAGTTGCATTACTGAAATAAATGAACTTTTGCATGATATTATAAGTTTTTGAGTTTCACCTGTATGCACAGGCTTCTGGTCAGCACACACACACACACACACACGCACAGACCCCTTTTAATTATTATCAGCTTACTTTGTTTTATATTGCCAGTGTAGTATCTTTTTCCATATCTTTTTCCATTTTTAAATTCATTTTCTGAACAGTCTCAATCTTGTCAGGTAAAGCGTGTTCCTCTTTTACAACATAAGCACAATCCATATACAGAGGCAGACTTTCTTAAATTTAATTTCTGGGTCCATTTATCAACAATATCTTTCAGTATGTGCAACATTAAAATATTTTGCTTCATTCTATCTTAGTAAGTGTTTAAATGCTTTGAAGCTCAGAAATTGTAGCCTTATAGGCCTATTTCTGCATATGATATCTCTCAAATGTTCTTTACAAATGTGTTTAAAATGTTCTTTTCTTCATTAAGGTGTAGCTAAAAGCAGAAAATACTACAGCTATAACCAGGACTGTGACAGAGCCCTATTTAATTCATTCATTACATTTCCTAATGAAGAATAGACAAAACCAGGACTATTTGCACGGCTTGAAAATAAATTTTATGAACTATCTCTAAACTATTGTCAGTTAAGTCAATTAACCACATCAACTATCTCTATTCACATTTAGGCCATTAAACTATCTTCAAGTTTAGTTTGGTGAGAATCTAAGTGGCAATGTTGGAAAGTCTTGGAGTTAAATGATAAGATAGAACATATTTTGACAACTTTCATGAATAGATCTGGATTTTTGCTTTCCACCCTGATTCTTCTTTGTCTGTATGGGTGGCTTTGTGTGTGTGTGTGTGTGTGTGTGTGTGTGTGTGTGTGTGTGTGTGTGTNTTTGTGTGTGTGTGTGTGTGTGTGTGTGTGTGTGTGTGTGTGTGTGTGTGATTTGTACCATATGTAGAGGTTGGATAACCATCACATAAATTGAGCTATTTCACCAGCAATGAAGCAAATTGCATATCTTTGAATAAAACATTTATTTTCTTCTGTATTTATGGATGTCCCTATGCTGTGACCAATATGACATCATTGTTTCCAAAATAATCAACAGATGCTAAATCAAAAGAAGGCAAATGGAAAAGATGGAGTAAAACTGCAAATATACATATATACATACATTCTAATTCTGGCACTGAAATAGGTTACAAAATAAGTATTACACATCATTACACTAGTGTAGATTAGAGAAGGCCTTGCTTTTTCTGAAACTGAAAAGGGGCCAAATCATATTTATTGGCAACCTTCTCATACATGTTTCCCATGTTGCACTGGCAACTTAACAGGACTTGTGGAATCACATGAATAAAAAGACATAAGTTGACATATAAACTGTATGAACATTATCACTCAGATGAAACTGAGGTAGTTATTGTTTATTATTGTTCACTCTTTATTATATGAGGTGGTTAGACTTATTGTTTAAGCTTGGATTCATTTTCCTGAAAGAAAAGAAGTTCTCTTGACAATACTGGGCTAATTCCCTTTTTTTTTAGTGTTTATGTGAGAATTTCATATGTGAAATTGGAACTGGAAGTGAAAGTGCATATTTATATATTTTCCTGACTTTCTTGGAAGAAAAGTGTTATCCAAATGTAATACTGAATAAAATTAGAATTCCAAGTTTCAGAAAATCATTATGGTTGTTACCACATGGCAAGTGTTTATATAGGAAGATGACATAAGAATGTATAGATACATTTCCAGATTTAGCAATTAAACCTTTAATTGTTGATGTTTCAAAAATTCAGGAAACTATCTGGAATTTTCAAATTAGGAAGCATCTATTGTTCCATCATGTGTATGTATGTATTTATGTATGTATGCATGTATATGTGTAATAGGAAATCCTTCTTAGACTGCTGGATATATCTTTTAGTTTATCTATTTATGGAGGAGAAAGAGGAGGAAAAAGAGGAAGAGTATATTGTTGATTATGTCAATTAACCATATCAAATATATAAAAATAATATAAAATGCAAATAGATACAAAGAAAACAAAACTTTATAATAAAGGCTTATCCTTAGTGTTAACCCTAATCTGTTCTAGGCATTCTGTCCTTTTTGAGGTAATCTTTGAAATGAAGAGGGAAGTCTATATGAAAGTTCATTCTCTGCAATAAGTAAAACTATTTCTGGATCCAGTTGGCCCAGCCACAGGTAGCTCCAATTTTATTCTGAAAAAAGATAGATGGCTCTCTCTGCTTGTGTGTGGATTATTGTGGGCTTAATGTGATCTGTGTGGAAAATGTGTTCTTCCTGCCATTCACGAAGAATATGTTAGCCTACTTAGCCAAAGGAAAGATTTTTATGAAATTGGACCTATGCCAAGCATGTTAACCATGTCAGGATTAAAGAGAGGGATTAGTGGAAAATGGCCTTTAACTGCCCCCTGGGGTGCTTTCAATTCAGAGTGCTTCCCTTTGGATTCCAAAGGGCCTTCCTATGTTCATGCAACTAATAAGTAAAGTCCTGCATGGACACCTATACAAAAGGGTGCTGGTGTGTTTAGATGAAATTCTAATTTACACTGAAACAAGGGATGAACATGTTAAGCTCATGCAAGCAGTGCTAAATTTCAACTTCAAATCTTCCTAGGGTTTACCAACAATTACTTACCAACAATTTATTCGCTTTTGTGCAAATCACTCTACCCATCATGAACCTACTAAAGACAAAAGGGGAATGAAAGACCAAACTTAATCAACCTTGAAGTGGACTACAGAATGCCTGGTAGCATTCAAGAAACTTAAGTGGTGGTTCACAGCAGAACCTGTACTAAGACACCCAAACTCAGATACCCCTTTTGTGATTCAAGCAGACATTAGTGGCATGACTGTAGGAACCATGTTGCTAGAAGAGAACCCCAGGGAGTCCTTCAACCCTGTGCCTACACCTCCAAAAAAACTAACTGACATAGAACAAAGTTGGTCAATGTAGGAGAAGAAAGCTTATGCAGTTCAGTAGGCATTGCTAACTTGGTGGCAATTCCTCGAAGAGTCTAAACCATTTGAAGTGCAGACATATCACAATAACTTGGAGGCTTTAGAAACCCCATGGAAGTTATCCCCTAAGAAAGCCTATTAGGCTCAGTATTTCAATCAATTTAATTTTAACTAGCACTACATCCTAGTAGGAAAAACTTTCTAATGGATATCATGTCCAGTTTACCAATAATTGTCAAGCCTGAAATTGTCTGATCAGTCATTCCTTCAAACAAATTGGTGGCAGCAGTACTCATGAGGGGTCAGGGGAAGGCTAAAACAGACATTCCCTATGAGGTGCTAGACAGACTGGAAACTACCTTAAAGGAGGATGAATGGATAAAAGTCCACAAAGAACAGTGTACCCTCAGGGATGACTGTCTTTGGTGAGGGCAAATTATATGTATCCATCTCCCTGTGGGCTATGTTTTACAGATTTGCCATGACTCAAAAGCTTTGGGGCATTTTGGTTTTGTAAAAACCCTACATTTAGTCAAATGGTAATTTTGGTGGTCATCCTTCAAAAAGGTTATTGAGATTTATTTACCCAGTTGCCCAATGTGTGCCTTGTCAAAAAAATGGCCAGAGAAACCTACGGGACTATTGCAACCAGTAACGAACTCCCATGCACTTTGGAAAGAAATCTCCATGGACCTTATAGTAGAATTACCTGAATAAAGAGAACTCCATGATCTGGGTGGTTACAGATTTATTCTCAAAACAAGTACATTTATTCCACATCCTATCAGTCTGCACTCCACCTAAACTATTTGTATAACATGTGCATAAACTTTATGGTGTCTCCGATCACATCATCTTATATCAGGGAATATAATTCATTCATGATTTTGGCACCAATTTTTGAAACTGATGGGAACTACCCAGGGCTTAAGCTCCTCCCACCAACCAAGCATGAAGGGTGTATGGTGTGAGAGAGAGCCAATTCAGTATTGGAATGTCTCATATTTGACTTTCTACAGAATCTATTTAATTTCATTTAGTCAAAGAAAATGAAAGAAATGTATGTTTTGATACTTTCCTAATGTAGTATATATAATCGTTTTAAAGCTATCAAATCATGTTACCAATATATATCACTGACAATTACTGAGTTCTATTTTATATCTCAGCTTATAGTATTGTGAGATCAGTCTGAAAACTGCCAAGCTAATGAATATATGGCATGCTTTCTTTTCTTATCCAATTACATGCCATTTTTATTGTTAGAAATAGTCAGAAAGAAAATTGAGGGGAAAGAATTTATTTGGCAGATACTTCAGATATATCTATTTTTAATAATAAATATTAAAATATTTTATTCATAAATATTCATAAATTACAATTAAGAATTATGGTTGAATTTGCTATAGTGAACCTTACATTTAATTCTTTAGAAAGAAAGAAAAAAGAGAAGGCAAGTCAAAGTTAGTAGCCAGACAGAATTAAAGAAATTGGAGCACCTTATTGTCAATAAGAACAGAATGGCAAAGTAATATATAGCAGGGGTCGCCAACTTTTTGGATCTCAGGGAGCACCAAATTCATAATTTTAAATCCAGGGGACCACTAATATGAATTCAAATTTCTTAACAACCGGTGCTGTGGGCATGGTCTAAGTTGTGGGTGTGGCTTGGTGGTCATGTGACTGGCTGGGTATGGCTTGTACGTAAATATTACAAGTATTTGTGTAAATATTGAATTTTTTATTTAAAAAAGAGCAACTTTTACCCAAAATCAGGCAAAGCAGGCAGGCAGATTGAGTTGCTCATAGAGTCACAAAGTCACAGAGAGATCTATATTTCTGCCATCAGCTACCAGTACTAAATAATAGAACCTTCAGTCCAAAGGGAGGTTTAAAAGCAGAGCCGAAAATCTAAAGATTATCCAGAAAGCAAGAAATCCAACGATTTCCTGCTTTCTAGTTAATCTAAATCTCCAGGCACAGCAGAACAGCTGTTGGTTGGGGGGGGGAGGAAAAATAGCAATTTAGCAGGCAAGTTTGCAAGGTAAGGAGTGAGTGGGCGGGGAGGATTCCCAGGGGCCATGTGGGCAGCGTGGCCTTGTGTTCCTACACAGCCTGGATCAATTTCTTTGGGGAGTGCTCGGGGGGTGACATTTCTCTGCGGACCACCAACATTTTCTCATGGACCACCAGTGGCCACTGGTTGGCGACCACTGATATATAGAATATCTCTGGTGTAGGAGCAATGGGAAACAAAGATAGAAAAAGAAGGAGTTTGGGAAACTAGCAAAAAGGGTAGAACTGATAGATAGGAAATGAGTTTTAGGGAAATAGTTATCATCTTGGCTTTCTATTAAAAGGGGATTTTTTTGAGTTAAAGTACAAAACTACAGGCTCAAAGAAATATATTTTCTTCCATGGCATAACAAATTTGTGTGACGTGATTGTAGTAATTGTTACACTCACACTCATAGCAATGATTTTATAATTTTCATCATTTCTTCCATATCAGTTAGTTTGCATTTTTTGTTTGTTTGTGTGTAAAATGCAAATGCACATGTGTCTCAAAATGTTGAATATTTCATAGTGTATATTGTATTTTTGTAGAATTTCTCTAAAACCTTAGGAACAGGAGAATTTTTATGTCTTATTTATTTATTTATTCATTCATTCATTCATTCATTCATTCATTCATTCATTCATTCATTCATTTATTTATTTGAATAAATAAGACATAAAAATTCTCCTGTTCCTAAGATTTTAGAGAAATGCTACAAAAATACAATATACACCTTGTTGTTTTTAAAGTCCTTTATAAGTACTCAGATCTTCCAAGTAATTCATCACAATGTCCTGCCAAGCTCCATGAAATAATATTTTCTACAATTTGAAGAGGAACATTATATTAGAAATTAAAAATTCTAAACAGATGGTTAACATCATTCAGACGGCAAGTGATAATTGGCATGAATTTTGACTTCCAAAACAGGTACATTAAAAAATGTTTATTCTTAATAGAGGTACATCTTGGCATAGCATACTTAGAATACAGTCAAGAGAAGGCTGATGTAATAATAATTTTCAGAATAGAAAATTGAAACTTTCTAATATGGCATCCATGAAATTTTCAGATTATATATTTTAAACTTAGATTTTAGCCTTCAACCTGCACTTGTTAACTCTGCACTGTGCTTTTATCTACCTTTTGCAAATTTACTCATTTTGGGCCAGTATCCCATATTTTACAGACATGATAACTGATGATTTGCTAACTTAGAACTTTGATTCTAAGATAAACTCAGAAAATCATTGGGAGGAGAGTGGGAAAAAAAGCATCAATCTTCTCTCTTCTAATAAATGCTAGAACACTTGAAATTAATTGGCAGTAGCTTTAAAACAATTGAAGTGCTTTTTAACACTATGGAAAGCATTTCAGGAAGCCATATCAGCACCAGCATCTTCCACGCTGCCACATTCTTGAGCTTGGGAATTTGGGAGGGGGGATTTTATGGAACATATGTAAGAATAGCATTCTTCTTTAAAGTCAAGGTCATGTTATTTCTGCACCTAGATGAGGAGTAGTTGAAAGGATGTATCAATTTGGACCAGATGGTGATTGGGGCATGTGATGGAATGATGGATGCAGATTTTGTAATTTTTAATTATTGGAGGAAAACCCGGAACTTTCAGATTCGGGTTTTCCCATATGTGCCAGCATGGCAGTTCTAAAATGGAACTTTGAGAAAATGCCTGTCTCGGAGTTTTGCTGTTGGAGTTTGCTTTTCTGGAATGTTGACAATATTTATATGTCCATCCTGAGAAATTATTCTGGTTGGTTACATAATTCAAATAGGAATGTAAAAATCAAAAATAATAAAAATTAAAAATGGCAGTTGAACATAAACCTATCAACAACAAATTCACATATTTAACAGTCAACTACATTTCTATTCTCATCCCTAGAAATATATCTATATCAGGAGAGATTTATAGAAGACTAGCGGAGTTGGAAGCAATTCAGTCTCAGATGGGACACAATTTCAAAGGGCAGGCACTACAACAGAGAAGCACACTACCCCACCAGGTGACACTCTTTGGTGGCCTTTAGAAATGCTCATCTTGTCATATCTGATCGGGTAGATAAAAACAGTAGAAATGAGACAACCCCTCAAATTTCCAGGCCAAATACGTTGATCACATATTAATTTTATTTCACGTAAATAGCAGGGTCTAGGGATATATGTTTGTATGTGTGTTAGGATTAAACAATTCCAGATATTCCACAAAATTATCCATAAAAAATCAAAATGAAGAATTGCTTACTTTTGTAAAATTGTTATATAAGCATAACTAACTCCAATTTGTTAACCAGCCAGCAGGTTATAATTTTAACAAACAGAGGCAAGACTGATTGGAGCCTTCAGTATACAAATATAAAATGAAGGGATTAACAGATGTAACCTAGAGGTTCGGTGCAGGACACCATGTGGGTTAAATGCTGAATGTTATAAACTTTTCAGTAAACAAGATTTTTAAATTACTGTGCTAATTTTGTTATAAACAGTATATTACTGTATGTTAGCTAAAACAGATTTTCAATTTTATATTAAATGCCCATCATTATTTAATTCTCATAATGAATGAGTGGGATTTATGGTTGTACCTATCATTTGCTTAATTATATGAAGGATTTGAAATCCCAAACTTCAATTTTCTTTTAGCATCTCTGGGCTAACAAATTTTGTATCTGTAGTCTTATGAAAAGCAAAGGCTGAATTTAGCAATTTTAAATCATGCACACCATTCCAAACACATTTCAGTTTTTTCAGTACTGTTTTGTTATTTCATTTCATTCTTTCTCTAATCCCTCTGCTTAGTTTTGTTTTTATTGTTGTTTTTCATGCCTCACAGCATAATTCGTTATGGCAGTTATATTTTAATTTATATGGTGGCTAAAGATCTGATGCCAAATTCAGAACTTGCACTAGTTTCCAATCTCTTAATACATTGTTGAATACATGGGTTATCTTGTCAGATGGCTCCCAGGGAGGAATAAAGACAGTTACAGTCCTATTCTTGCCCTCCTTGCTGCAAAATTTATTGATACCTCTGCTTTTTACCTCAAATCCTAATAACTGGCATTGTTAAACAATATGCTTAATTTTGTATTTATCAAAGACATATTCTTGCATTTTGTATGTGTCCCTAACAAGTAAATGGCTCTCTCTGACTTTTGAGAGATGTTAGCCATATAAATTAGACTATATTTGCATATAATCATGCATTATTACTATTGTAAGCCATCTAGAGTGGCTTATGGCAAGATAGGCACCAAATAAATTTAATATATGATGATGATTGCAACGATGATGATGATATTAGGTTTTTAAAAATATAAAGTTTGGTGAAGCACTGAGCTGCTGGCTGCATAAGCTGAGCAGGAACCAGTAAGAATGGTTATGAGTTAGGATCTTCATGAATAGATCATATGTATATACAGTATCTTATGTTTCAAAGAAGACAAATCTCAGTAAAAGTAATAGAGTTGGAAGGGACCTTTGTGATAATCCAGTCCAACTCTCTACTCTCTCTGGAGACCTCTGCTATTTCTGATAAATGGCTGTCCAGTCTCTTTTTAAAAGCCTTTAGTGATAGGGCACCCACAACTTTCAAAAACAATTTGTTCCATTTAATTGTTCTCATTGTTAGTTTCTCCTTAGTTCTAGGTTGTTTTTCTTGAAACCAGAAATGGCAATTCAAACCATTCTTTTATACAGATAGAATTGTCTGTTTCCTGTCTACTTATTTACCTGCCTGCCTGTGTATCTCCTAGTGATTGTCCACATTTCTACTTTGGAAGATGCTAGCTTTAAAATCTTGGAGTTTTAAAACATCCTCTATGTCATAGTTAGGATTCATTTGATTTAATTTTGGTTAATTACTGCATTATTTCCAAACTGAAACCAAAAGTGACAGAAAAAAATTGCCTCAACTAGAATAAACTAAACTAGAAAATAAAGAGACATGACTCCTAAGCAGAAAAAAAGAGTGGCAACTGTCAAAAAAGGATTCCTGTTTGAACATTATTATTTTAATAATGGGATCTTCACTCTTTTAGAAAATAAAATTTTCAAAATTTGGATTTGGAGTTTATTATCCTTATATCTGGATGGGATTGCACTGCCTCAGACAGACAAATGGATAGTCTGGGGTTCTTCTAGACATGCATCTTTTTCTCAGATTTGCAGATGACAGTAAACTGGTAGGAATATCCAATACCCCAGAAGATAGGCTCAAGATCCAAATGGATCTTGACAGATTTGAACCCTGGTCCCTATTTAACAAAATGAAATTCAATGGAGAAAAACATAAGGTTCTACACCTAGTGAAGAAAAACCAAATATACATGCACAGATTAGGTGAAACTTGGCTCAGTAGCAGTAACTGTGAGAAGGATCTTGGAATCCTAGTGGAAAAATCACTTAAACATGAGCCAACAATGTGCAGCCATTGCTGAAAAAGTCAACACAGTTGTAAATTGCATTAACAGAGGAATAAATCAAGATCATGTGAAGTATTAGTACCACTTTATAACCTCTTAGTAGGACTTGGAATACTGCATCAGTTTTGGTCTCCACAATATAAGAAAGATGTTGAGACTCTGGAAAGAGTTCTGAGAAGAGTTTCAAAGATGTTTTTGGGGCTGGATGCTAAACATGTGGTTGTAGAAATTGGGTATGCCTAGATTAGTGAAAAGAAGGACTGGGAGTGACATGATAGCAGTGTTTCTATATTTGAGGGCTGCCACAAAAAGAAGGGATCAACCTATTTTACAAATTACCACAAGGCAAGAACTAATGGGTAGAAATTAAACAAGGAGAGAATTAAGAACCTCTTAATTAAGAGGTTAGAATTAAGACCTAGAATTAAGGAGAAATTTCCTAACAGTGAGAACAATTAACTAGTGGAATGGCTTGCCTTCAAAAGTTGTGGGTACTCCAGTACTGGAGGCTTTTAAGAAGAGATTGAATGGAGGGCGGACCTGGCGTCACAACGATATGGCATGCGATCTTGGAGGTCTGAGATCGCTGCCGATATCTTTGCTCCTGGACGGTCCAACTGGATCTAAACTGTCCCAAAGAGATGGCGATTGTAAAGACCACTTCTTGTTGATCCCAGGGATACCGCAAAGTCCCTGGTAGATCCAGGAGAAGCTCTTTTTGCCAGCAGCAAAGAGGCAGCCATTAAAGCTGCTGAAGCTTGGGGACAGCTCCAGAGACAGAAACGATAACAGAAGATGAGAGTGTGCCGATTTTGTGAGAACCTTTTCCTTTATATATT
>BHFT01013958.1:0-14287 GCA_004320025.1 Laticauda laticaudata | reverse complement strand
CGTTTCTGAACCAATCACCAAGCAGTATTTGTGGTCCAATCAGAAGAGGGTATTTCAAGTATGTTAATATAGAACACATATAATATGCAATAATATGCCAAAGTATAATGCCGTTGCCCCTTTAATACAGCTAAAACCTTCTGTAATTATTTATCAGTTACTTTTTTTGTGGTGGAGGAATTCTGACAATTCCTCCGTGGCAAACTGCTTCAGCTCAATAACGTTGGAGCAATTTCTTGCACAAACTGCTGGTTTCTGGTCCTGCCAAATTTTTATATTATGTGGACCTTGACTTGAATGATTTCTTCATCATTATAGACATGTTGGAAATCATTGCCTTGTTACATGATGCACATATACTTTAGTTTCAAGTGACAAACAAATAGCTGCATAGTTCATTGATACAGAGCAGAAGTCAGGCTTCCTTTGATGGCAATTCTGTTCCACCTAAAACGCCAGAGCAACCTCCAATTGTGTATTTCAACCTAGGCACTTGACAGTTGTTAAGATGTTTTCTTGTGGAATGCAGTGTTTGATTTCAGCCAGTCATAACAACTTACAGGTAGCTTCAAAAAAAAAACCCCAAACTTTTGACTCATTGTCACAGAATATGACATCAGAAGCTGGAGAGATATCCAGGTGCTTTTTGGCAAACTTGAAATAAATGTTGACATTCTTCTTAGTAAGCCATGGCTTCTGCCTTGCTATTCTCCCATGAAATACATTTTCCCCAGTGTGTTTCTCATGATGGAATCATGAACATTGATTTCAGCCAAGGCAAGTCTCTGGGATGGTTCTGTCATTTTTTGTAACTTCATGGATGATTTTATGCTGTGTTGGCAGATTGAATTTTATAGCAGTCCATTAGATTTCTTGTCTGAAATGTTCAATTCAAAACTGTATCTCCGGATCTGTGAGGCCCCAAAGGCTTACAGGCTTTTTTGAACCTGATTGGTTTCAATTATTTTCCTACAGAGGTTTTTAGAAATTAATTTTGAATGGGGAATCTTGTAGAATCTGTGTAATGAAAACTTCCCTGAGAAGAAGGAAGCCAAAGTTTATGAGACTCAAACAGAGCTGAGCTCTCCCAAATCAGCCCTGGTTGTTTAAAGAATATGCTCACATAAATTCTTTCTATTGAATTCACTGAATTAGGGGATTGATTACTTTTTTCACACAAGCACAATGAGAAGAGTTATTGATAAAATAAACACAACAAATCTCAAAATTTTCAGATTGATATTCAGATTTCCTTTATGCATCAGTTGAGTCATTGTGCAAATTGATTCATGTCAAATTCTGTTTGCGTGGCACAGATATGCGAACATATAGAAAACCTGCAAGTGGGAAAATAATTTTGACAGAATTATAAATTCAAAAATAGATTAATGGTCTTACTGAGTGCTGGTTTACTGTAATACATACAGTTTGCTGGAACCAATTGTGCACTGCTGCATATTGGAAAGAAACTCTTGCCTAGGGCAGGGTTGGAAAATTTCCAACAGTCTAACTTCAGATCATGCCAGATCTTGTATGCAACTACTAAGGCCCAACTCAAATTTCCATCTTCTGACATGAAACACAAATTGAGAAATTAATTTTATTCAAGAGGACAAGAGTGATTCTTTAGAATCCAGGAAACACATCTTGGTGTTTCCTAAGTATAACCTTATTGTTAAAAGTCTAACTAGTTGATGATTTGGAAATTGACTAGAAGGACAGGACTACTGCTAAGAGGGTACGTCGTCTACCCTTATTACAAACAAGATCTGACCCTAATTAAGTGTAGCAATTATCATGAAAATATGCCAGTTTGCCAAATGCCCAAAATTTGATTATGTAACTCTGGGGATATTGACAGTTGTAAGGGTAAGGATCAGTCATAAGTCGGTTTTTTAAAGTGCCATTGTAACTTTGAACGATTGTTGTAAATTGAGGGCTACCTGTAATAACCGTATAACTTCATTAACTGTTCCTCATTTCCAAGTTAATATTTTTTAAAAATTAAATGGAATCTATGTCTGTCCCTCATATGCCTTTTCCCTATAGATTGTATCTGTAATGGGCAAAGATCAATTTTACTCTGATTAAAATTGGAAAGCTGGTTTATTTCCCCAGAACATGCTGTACCTACAGAAGTCTTTCAAATTCAAATGGAAAGGGAAAACAAAAAACAAAATAAAAAATTGAGCTACAAGACTAAATTAGTTAAAAGGTAAAACCCATTTCCACGGGCATGTTCTGCCAGGCTGCAAGCAAAATATTACTGATTCGTTGTTGAGAAACTACTCTCATTTCAGCCATTCCAGTTAAGATTATAGACTCTTAACTGAAATGCCAGTGTAGATCTTGGTTGCAAATAAATGAACTTTTAAGCATTCAGAGCTAGGATGAGATGGCCATGTATTTTTCTTTACTGAAATTAGTTTCCAGTGCAGTTCTTCTGCTTTGGTTAAATGTTTTCAGAATAAGTTTTTTTTAATAAACTTATTTAAGCCCTGAACTAAAATTTACAAGACTTTCATCTTCTGTCTCCCAATGAGGCTTTCCTATCAAAAAATATTTTTTCTTCTAAAATGAAGGGATTTTTTTACAACTTTTGTTGCTGATGAGTTATCAGATAGTCCTTTGCCTGCCTTAGATGACTGGTGCATGTATTGTGTTTCTTTTTTTCCATAGAAGGCAGGACATGTGCTTGTTGATAAAGATCTGACTTTTTTCTTGTCTGGTAACATTAGTGGAAGAGCTTTGGCTCCAGCCTGAGGATTCCACAAAATGATGTATGTTTTCAAAACATGATTGCTTTGACTTCTAACTTAACTTCATTTGATGTCTTCTGAAACCAGAAAACAATTGAAAATAATTCTAATCCAATTCAGGCTGTAATGGGATCAGAGTCATTTTTGCTCTGATCTCTGATCAAGGGCTTTTCAGCTCTTCAATCTTCTAACTTCCTTGACATACACTTACTTCTCTGAATCTCAAGTTGCAGTGAATATTATGGCCATGATCTTCCTTTGTTTATCATCAATAATTGTATTTCCCCTCCCTTTCTTGTGGCTTTACTGGCATAAGAATAAAAATTAGTCAGCTACTTTTAGCATGAACTGAATTTTATAAATAGTCTCCCAATTGCCTATGATAGAGCAGAATTAAAAATGATATAGCCAATTGATTATATTATATTATATATTCTATTAATATATAAATTTAAAAATTTTCCCAAACCATTTCCAGATGCATTTTGTTCGTTTTTATTTGTTTGTCAAGCATGTATGAGAAAACAAGTATAAGTATGAATATAACTTATAAACATATAAGTATAAACAGGTATAAGTATATACATAATAAATGAATACGAATACATGGATAAATGGGAACAGTAGGACAGGGACAATGGGCATGCTGATGCACATGTGCACGCCCCCTGAAAGACCTCTTAGGAATGGAGTGAGGTCCATGATAGACAGTTTAAGGTTAAAGTTTTGAGGGTTTGAGGATATAACAACAGAATCAGGTAGTGAGTTCTAGGCATTGACCACTCTGTTGCTGAAATTGTATTTTCTCCAATCGAGTTTGGAGCTGTTTATTTTGAGTTTGTATCTATTGTTTGTCCATGTGTTATTGTAGTTGAAGATGAAGTAGTCGTTGACAGGTAGAACGTTGTAGCAAACAATTTTGTATTTTAGAACCATAACTCCTAGAATTCCAAATCTAAATCTGGTTTAAAGATCAGGAATATTAAAAAAATCTAACACCTGGTCAGCAACTAAGTCCACCTTTGAAAAGTTAGTTGTATTTCAGTATATAGTTATTATTTTAAAATATTTTAAAAATAGGAGTATGATGGCTCAGCAGTTAAAGATACTGATCTTATCAGCTGGGATAGCCCAGATTCAAGATCTGAACGCTGCATGACAGTGAGTTCTCATTACTTCCCCCAACTCCTGCCCACCTAGTAGTTCAAAAGCATACAAATGTGAGTAAATAAATAGGTACCACTTTGATGGGATGGTAACAGCGTTCTTTGTGCCTCCGTGGAAATGAGTGGACAGGAGAAGCTTTATACCTTTTAAAAAAATATGCATCTTGACAAATTCTTCCCAAATATATTCACTTCTGATGTGAACTACGTATTCCAACATTCTTGGCATATGTAGCTCAAAACTTTAATCCCATATATGGGAAGTCATTAGCTTGGGAGATACTGATGTTTAGACTTGGAAACTAACACAATTTAATATACGCCTACAGGGCTCTAGCAATGACTATCCTAGGAAGAAAGTTGGAACAGGGCCATATCTGGAGTTGGAAGACTCATAAGCAGCAATGACACATAATCTGCCGAATGGGTCTTTGGATCAACTGATTACAAGGTAGATGAGTTCCTTCTGTTCCTGTTTCTGAAAAGGGATTTTTTTAGGATGAAAAGACTTCTCTGTGAATGTTATTATAGCCTCTCTGTTTTAGGAAAGCACAAACCATTTTTTTCTGCGCAATAAAAACCAAAAGCAACTGTTTGGGTGCTTTAACTAATCCTTCATAATAATCGGTGGCAGGTAGCATGCTGCTTTCAAAATGACAATTATAACATTCAAAATTATCACTTTTATGTTCCTCTCAAGGAAGAGGCAAAATGTATTGTTTGTGGGTGGCAAAACCCTGTAATAAAAATATAGGCAACTGATATTTGACTTTATTTTGCAGGGGAACAAAGGGAGAAAAAATAATGACACTCTTTTATTTCTATGTATGTATGAAGATGCTTCTTGGAAATATATGATTGAAATGTAGGACCCTTCTGATGCTTACAGCAAATTTAGTTGTAAGAGAAAACTGTGGCCAGTTGAAGCTTGGCCATCATTCATTGGGAAAAGCAGAGAGGAAAACCAGCTGAAATAGATGAATAGGATTTACATTTCAGTGAGAAACATATTCTTGATGTGTGAAAAATCTATTGTGTAAATCTATTTTACTATTAATTTTTGATTCCATCATTTTTCTCCAATGAAGTGAGAAATAGTTTCAGAGACTAGACAACATAGTACTAGAAAAAAGCGCATAATGTCCAGGGATGGGATCCAACAGAACTACCAGTTCGGTCATTTACGAAGTTCGGTGATTTATGATGTGCTTCCCTGCATGCTGCCAGCGTGCACCTGTAAATCGTCATTAGCACACTGCGTGCAGAGAAGCAGCCTTTCAAAAAGCCCTTTTTTCTTGCTTTTTTAACTACAGCTGTGTCTTGCATGGCAGCTGAAGTTGAAATAATCAGGAAACAAAGGTCAGGTAAGAGCCTGACGGGTGGGAAAAACATCAGCAGACATAGAACCAGTTCTATGTCTGCTGCTCTTCAGAGCTAGTGGTTCTACAGAGCCGGACAGAACCGGTAGAATCTCACCCCTGATATTAATGTCTCATTTTAGGTCTGCAATATGATTTTTAGATTCTGATATTCCTAACCTATAAGAATATTAAAAACATTCCAATAAACACACAATTTTAAAAGGATATAAAATCAAAACTCTCTTGCAGAGATTACCGTGAAAGGCCTAAATTCAGGCTCAACCCATGAAGTAGACAGATAAACAGACAGATATAAAAAGATATGTAGACTAGTCAGTCATAAATTTTCTTATCTCTTTGGATCATATTACAGAATGTAATTTGTAGAACTGTTTTATGGATCCAGTAGGAAGAAGTAAACAGCTTTTTGTTCGTGGAATTATTTAAATGTTATTTTTGCATATTTCTTTACAAGATTTGCTTATTATCCACAACAATTACCATTTTACTGTAATTTAATGCAATAACACTTTCAATACTTTTTTCATAATTTAGATATGCTATTCCAACCAGTTTATATATTTTATGTTTTATGTATGTGTGTATATATATATATATATATATATATATATATATATATATATANTATGTGTATATATATATATATATATATATATATATATATATATACATACACCCTATTTAAAATAACATATTAGAAGTAACATGCAAGTTTAAAATAAAGTGTAAACCATCATTGTCCTAAAGAGGCTGGAGTTTGGATTCATTTAAAGACAAATCTTCAATACTCAAGGACTGGATGAGAGTGCATTTTAAAATAAAGTGTACACTTTTTGCTTTTTTCAAATAATGTCAACAACTTTAAGCTGATGCCATATAATAATCCTCTACCGGAAAGAGACAAAGCAAAGTACCAGCTACAAACTAGTCTTTTTTTCTCTCTTTGCAACAGAAGGCTCCCATCTGAAGTTTAATGCACATGCCAGTACATGCTTGAGGAAGGGTATTGCTTTGAAGAGAACAGAGAACTAGTTATGCATGTTTATGAGAAAACAAATGTAATAGCTCTGTTGTCTTTGCCAAGATATAGTAGGAGACTGTACACTGCCATTCAAGTGAACAACAAAACTCACCAATTGTGAGATGGGTCATATAGGAATAGAAAGTAAAAAATATAAAATTCTGAATTTCTTGCCTGTTATGGCCTAGATGCTCTTTGACTATTGTGGCTAGAATTTAGGAGAACTATAGTTAACAAACACTTAGAAGATAACATATTATGAGAGATTGAGTAGTTCTTGACCTCATTAGTTCTTCAAGCAAAAAATATGGTTAAAACAACATATAGAGAATATTAGAAAACTCAAATTACTGAAATTTCTTGTGTTAACCCATTAAATTAGGTTCGCTTTGACAGTTTGCAGATAGATTAGCAATGCTTTCCAGCTCACCATTAATAATTTTAGAATTACAGTATTAGCTTCAGTACTTCTGTAAGCCGTTATCATTTATTTCTCAGGGACTCCATTTCCCCATTATTCATGATCTGAGTTCATTGCAAAAAGGGAAATTAGAAAATTTACTCCGGGATCCTCAACACAGCATGCCTGGACCTTTTCCTTATCAATAGCTCATGTCCCACATTACTGCTTTTGGGGACAGGCAGCACTTTTCCCCTTATGGTAATAAGATATGGAATGTTGAGAGCAACAAGCTCTCAACATTCAAAGAGACCAAGTGTTTTACATATTATTGTGAACTGTATTAACTAGCTAAGAAAGGAAGAAAGCTAGCTAAGAAAGGAAGTGATATTTTGTTTTCTTTGATGCAAGAATTGGACTCATAAGTTATTCGAGTTAGAAAGTTATCTTTAAGAATGAAGTGTGTATGGACTTCCGGTTTGCAGAGCTTTGGCGGCAAGCAGGAATCCACAATCGTGCGCGGTTTCTGCCTGGGTTCACCGCTGGAGCGTCCCGAGCCAGCTGGCTTCGAGGCTAAGCCACCCCATAGAGGTGGTGAAGAGGGGGGAGACTCCATCAGGGTTGAGGAAAGCTGCATCTTTCCTCCTCAGCTGGCTAAACTCCCTTTCCCGAAGGCGGTAAGAGCGGCAGTCAGAAATGGCCACCACACAAGAAGCACTCAGCCGGAAAAGAAAGTGCAGGAGGAAGTTAAGAAGTGAAAGTTTTGGCTGACCGGGATAAGAGGCAACAACTGAGATATCCTGGATTTTAAATTTGATAAAAGATACATTGATCCCAAAGAAGATTCAGAAGCTGCGAATGAAAGTGGAAAAGGGAAAGTTTTTTTTTTTTTCACTCTCCTTCCTTACACTGACAGCGAAGAGAAAAGAATGAGAAATCGGAAAAAACCGCTTTGGCACCAATAGGTAATTAAACTGGAAAATTAAATGTCAAGGGGACAATAAAGATTTCTGAACACTTAAAAAACTTTTTTTTGCCTGTAAGTGGGAAGGGAGAGGAAAGAATAAGAGCAGGATTTGGCAGAGGAGCTGCTTGGAATTTAAAAGAATCTAAAGCTTAAATTGACACGAGACTTCTAAAAGATATAACTTAACTGGAATTTTTATAACTTAAACCACAGGAGAGAAAGTGAAAAAAGAAGAAAGTATTAAAAGAAAGTTTGTGTCTATTTGGATTGTTTTGGTGACTTGTGGGACTTTGGAAAATATATTTGAGTGAGCAAAAACAATTGGATTGTTGTTATAAAATTTTTCTTTCGTATAATGGCATCACTTATGGATGAACTGAAAATGGAATTTAAAAATATATAAGAGGAACAGAAGGGAAGGGCTCTCTTGGCCCGTTTTTCACTTCTTCGAAGTGGCGAATTGGTATCTACGAGAAACTACAAGAAAAACTGAGCAGCAAGAAGACTGGGACAAAGAAGAAGCCATTCTTTAATGAACAAGTAACTTTAGTTGGGAAAGAAAGGGGAAAGAGAACGGAGAATTTTAAGATCTAAAAAAACAAACCAAAAAAGGGAAAATAGGTTGATATAATGTCAGAAAGCAACAGAAAAGGGGAAAACAGAAAGAGGGAAATGAGGTGGAGAGACAAGGGGGTAAAAAGGGCAGGAGTGAAGAAGCAAGGGAGGAAGGAAGAAGAGAAGCTACAAGGTTTGGAGCAAGATGTAAAGAAACAGGACTTATTCAGAGACAATGGGTAAAATTTTAACTGAAAAAGAGATTCTGCAAAGGTACATAAGATTGTATTGGTTATGCTTATGTTAGAAATAATGTTAGAAAATTGGAAACAATGTATGATAAAGTGAGATAAAATTCTTAGTGTAATTTAGTGAAACTTTTTTGAATAAAATAAATGAAATGAAATAAATGAGAGAGATTTGAATTAGGAAAGAATGGGAACACTTTAATTTATACAAGTGTTTTAAAATATAATGGAAATGGGAGGAAAGTTAACTACGTAAAATTTATAAGGTTCCCATAGAAGGATTAATTCCTATATGAAAAGTAATGTGTGAAATGTTTAAGATTTTAAATGAATAGTAATTTTAATGATAGAATTGATTGGTATGGAGTTGTTGTTTAATTATATCATATATTTATAACCTCTTCTTTTTAAAATATTGTATGTAGTCTTAGAAGTACTAAGCAGAATCTAAATGAAGTTATGTATTTTATTTGTTATAAATTTTAGGAGAAAAGATTATAAAGGCGTCATACTCCAATCAGTGATTACAGGACAAAATTTTGCTTTAATGAGAAAAGATAATAGATAGCTGAAACAGGACAAAGGATATAAGTAAATGATATAAATTGAGATGAAATAAGATAAAATAGAATTAAGAGAGTAAAAGATGGGAGAAGCTATATAAAAATGTAGAATGGTAATAAGATATGGAATGGTATACAAAAATCTGAGCACGATACTTGAATTGGTGTCTGTATGAAGAGATGTAACGGGGATCAGGGCTGCCTTTCAAAAAAGTGTGTTATGTTTTTTCATGTTTTGTGTTTTGTTTGTGTATGTTTGTTGTTAAAAAATCAATAAAACTTTTGGAAAAAAAAAGAATGAAGTGTGTATGAGCTCTTGACACAGGATGAAAGAATAAATTGTCTTTTTCAGTACAAAACACACACAACCAAGTGAATTCACTAACAAAAAACACTTTAGACAAACTCAGTTCTTTTTCAGTGGTACAAAAACTCCCCTAATATTCTGTAAGTCATAAACTGTATTTCTTTTTTTATTTTTTATTTTATTTTTAACAACATAAACAAACACAAAAACACAAAATAAAAACAGTTGTTCCCTCTTGATTTATGTTACATTTTATAATGTTCAAAGCTACTGTCCACTCAATATTATCAAATCATTGTTAGACTATGATTACAAATTCACATCATCCTTTTCGAGCAAGTCTCAGCTTTTAAAAAACCAGATTCATATTGTCATTCATTTCATAATAAACAATTATAACCTATCATTACATTGTATTATCTTCACTGTTATATTGTATTAATACGATAATGTATTTTATTTCTCTTTTTTCTTATTTAGCCAGTGATAAAATAAATTCCAAATTTTGTAATACTTTTTCCTTCTTGCTCTCTAACAGCAAATGTCAATCTACCCATTTCTGCATAGACTGTATTTCTCATGCAATATTAGGTAAGCAGGCTGGATGGCTAAATCCATATCCTATCTTTAGATATGCTGGAGGGCACACATAAACAAAATGTCAGCTGGATCTGCAGCATAGTTGTGATGATCCGGGGCGTGGCACAAAGGCAACACAGTCAGATAAGCAATAAGAGTCCCTTTATTATCTCCAACTTTGCTCCCAATGTCCAGGTTACCTTCGGGCTGGAAAAAAACTCTCCCAGGAACAGTCTTTGACTGAAGAAAATTCAGTTCAAAAAAAGGTACACATAATCTGTAACGTAAAATCCAAACAAACCAAACTGAAGTAATTAGTTTGACAGGGCAGAAGCAGGAATTTCAGACTTGAAAGCACGACAAAACTCAGTTGAGAAGACACTAGGAACACAGATAAGCCATGACAATATAAGATAAAGTCACGTCTGCTCCCAACGGTCTGCTGCACACCTTTTTTATACACTGTTCCCAGCTGCAGCTAATGAAGGGAATTAGGGCCCTTTCCTCCCCTGTAAGCCACACAACCTATGTTGCTCTTTTCCGTTACTCCCTGCATGGCCTAGGATGAAGAGGGGGGTGAGCCTGGGTCTTCCTTTGAATTCCCTCTCCCTTGTTCTACCTCTCCAC
Source organism: Laticauda laticaudata (assembly GCA_004320025.1). Classification (NCBI taxonomy): domain Eukaryota; kingdom Metazoa; phylum Chordata; class Lepidosauria; order Squamata; family Elapidae; genus Laticauda; species Laticauda laticaudata. Next base: position 3,713 of record BHFT01013958.1, on the reverse strand, counting down.
TGTTCTGCCCAGCCAGACTTTGCCCTTCCCCAGTTTCCTCCACAGCTAATGGAGGCAAACTCCCACTCCCTGTCAGCTGTTTGGCTTCCTCCTCTGAGTCAGATTCCGGCAGGGGCATGACAATAGGTTTCTTCAGCGTGCTTGCTATCAACTGCCATAGTAATGGGCAGGGGGGCCTTGGGTATTTGGGATGGAGAAGTAAGCTGGTATAGCCCCATGAGAATGGAAAAGGAGGTTTGCACTCATGAATTATGGCACTGAAGGGAGGTGTTTACAGTGTGTCAAGGCCATCCATCCTGAGACTCCATATGGGAGAAATACTTAGCTTTTCCACATCATACTGGATGTTGATTGGACTCTCAGTGCTGGACCCTGTGGAGAGGATTAGGGATGACTTTCAACCTGTAACTTTCACACATTTTAAATCAGATCTTGCCTTGTTTTGCTGAAATGCTGCTATCATTTCAAACTTAGGAAAAGTACCTTTTATCTAAAATTGGAGGTTCTCTTTCTTGAGTTTTGAACGGAGGCAGGCCTGACGCAAAAGGAGTTCACACAAACGTAGGAGAGTTTTTTGTCAGTAATTAGAATGTCGACTTTTCTATCTTTCTGTTTTCATACTCAAGACAATCTGATCTTGTTGTTTGCAATAGCGCCAAAAGAGACACAGAGATTCAAAACACATAAGTCATGCTCTTAGTCTGAAGAGTAGATTTATATAGCTTTTACAAACTATTTTATGTTTAAACTTTAGTTTATTGGGCTTGTTAAATTGATTGCAAACTACTAGTGACATCAGTTTACCAATCTTTTTCAAAAGAATACTGCACTCTTTATCCAGTGTTTCTTTCAAACTTTTCTCTAGTAATGCCATTTCTTTCAGTTTATCTTTAATAAGCTGCCCTCTACTGATGGCACTCATTGTAACACATTTTATAATGAAGCAGAAGAACTCATTGTGAGTTCTGAAAAATCAACACGTCTTAGTCCAAATAGATTGAATTTAGGACTACTAGAGATTATTTGTAAAGTTCAAATTAAATTGCTTATATCGCGGAGTAGCAGCAATACCATATCCCCACAGCATTTCAGAACATCTGCTTTACTTCTAAATTACAAATAAATCTGATTATCTTTAAATGAAAGGTAACTTGTGAACTTTTGCAATTATTTCCTTGCAGCTTTATTTAGAAGATTTCAAGATCTGGAAAGTCTTGGAGAATTAAAAAAAATGTAAATAAGCAGCCATTTAAATTTATAAGATAGAAGTAAAGTCAAAAACAGTACAATCACCATGATTTCCAGTTTTCCATTTTAAGAAGTAACTCAGATACTGCTCTATCTACATGGTCTATTTAGTCAGTGTTCAGAAGATGCAACAAAAGACCAAGTTTTTGTATTTTTTAATGACAGCTTGGAGGATAGCAACAGCAATAGTACTTAAGACTTATATAACAATGCTTCATAGCCCTCTCTATGCAGTTTACAGAGTCAGCATATTACCCTGGGTCCTCATTTTGCTAACCTCGGAAAGATGGAATGTTGAGTCAACCTTGAGCTGGTGAGAATCGAACTGCTGGAAGTTGGCAGAATTAGCCTACAATACTGCATTCTAACCACTGCACCATCTCAGCTCTTTATCGATATAGCTATTAGGTCTGTTCTCAACATGAATGGCTTAAAGCATTACTGAAAGCTAGCTATGTCTTCAATGGAAAGCTGGTTTTCTTTTTCAGAATGTAGTATTGTTCCTCCACTAAAGTACAAGTAAAACTTCAGATAGAGATATTACTCTGAGATGTGCACAGAATCAACTGCTCCTAAAGTACCCTCTGTTGTACTTTAAGTATACTTTATAAGTTGGGATGCAACTTATCCTTGCTTAGTCAAAAACGCCTCAGAAGAAACTGCTGCTTCACGGATGTCTGTAGTAAGAACATTTGCAAATTTTGCTACATCCTACAGATTACTAACTTAGTCAGGTTTAACTTATTGGTCAAAAATTGCCATGCTAACAAATAAATTCAAGAGATGTTATATATTATTACTCGGGACTTTGTCTTTATTAGAGAGAAACAACTAAAGTTAGGGGGAAAAACTCACTCAGACTTCTTGAAAAAAAGATGGCTATCATATTAGCACTGGTCAGAAATCTCATTATAGACAGAACAGACTGTTTATTAGTATCAGATAATCTTCTGAAAAACTTTCACATTTTTCCCTTAAAGAAATTCAGTCAGCTTCAGACAACTTGCCATTAGATCAAAAGAGCAACAGATCTTGGTTTATCTTTTTTGTACCATATTTCTTAAGTCCAAAAGTTCTAACAAACAAGTTTGTCAGAGTTTCTATCTGGATGGAAACATAATTAACAAGTAGTCTGAGTAAGAAGAGTTTCTGTCAAGATTCTGTGAATGGCTTCTTCACCCTTTGATTACTGCAATGGGCCTCAGTTTAATTGCTTTCTTGCTGATGCCAGCTGCATGGCAGGTGTTAACTACATCTGTCACATTCTTATAAGATTCAGGAGCCTAGGAAAAAGGAGATAAAAAAAGGAAATAATATGCTTTGAGGTGTTAAGAGAAAATAATTTATCCCAAATCAAAAAGGAAAAAAGGGAATCCTTTCCAGACAGAAATTAGGGCATTTAATCTGATTAAATCAGTTGATTCTGATCAACTGTATATTTTTTCTACTGATAATAGATGCTAATACTTTGCTGCAAAAAGAAATCCATATCCCAGAAATAGAATTGTCCAAAGAAAGATTAACTCTCACTTCTTCCATGACTAGTTTGGGAGATGCAACACGGATCGCAATCCCCATATCTGCCAACTTGTCCAACACATCCTGGAAATCCAAGTTACGTCGTGATTTGGCACGGGACAATGCACGGCCCTGTAAGATAATGTATTTCTTTAAGTACCAGTCTTCAAACATTAGCAACATGAATGAAGAAAAGTGTTACATATGGCCTTGACCGTATATTAGAATAAATAGTAGACTCTTAAGATTCCTGAATTTGTTAAAAGTTTTCTAATACACACGTACATATATAAGGACAGTTGCTCAGATGTGCTCCACCTTTGACCTTGACTAGCTAGGTCCAACCAAGATGCCTAGGACTCAAGTCTTGTGTTGTGTTATGAGTTTGAGTCAGTAAATCTTGAGGAAGTGGACAGGATCTCAATGCGGTTATTTTCAGGCACCAGATTGATGAATCCGAATTAAAACAGTCAGGAGGTTGATTTGTAATTAAGTCTCTCTACATCCCCATTCGATCCCTCAACAGTTATGGATTTATGACCCCATTTCTCTTGCCAGAATAATTGAAGCTTTATTTTGGCTAGCATATTATCCCAATGTACACAAGTATGAAGCAAAAAGCCCTTGATTTCGAATAAGGTGTCTTCCTACTCACTGCTCCATGGCAGGTGGTTCCAAAGGTTTCAGTCATGCCTTGTTCAGTACCAGTAAGGACGTAACTGCAAGTTCCCATTGTTCCGCCGATCAACACTGGCTGGCCGGTCAGCTGGAGACACACATACAATCAACCAATAAAAAATAAATGTTGATGAAATACAGTTGATTATATATAATATAATATTATATATATAATATATATTATATATATTGAAATAAGTACCCGCCTGGATGAACACAAAAATGCAGTAAAAAAGCTGGAACACACCTCCTCACTAGTCCAACACATG
>BHFT01013957.1:0-21984 GCA_004320025.1 Laticauda laticaudata | reverse complement strand
TATATATATATATATGTTTTTTTAAGTATATATATGTGTGTGTGTGTGTGTGTGTGTGTGTAATTGTAGCCCACACAACATTATTTACTGAGAGGTCTGTTTCAAGGGATTATCAACTGCCTAACAAAAAAAATTAGAACCATCAGTAAAAGATGAAATCAGACAGAAAGATCTGGATATTTCACTACACCTTGGGAAGGACCATGCCAAGCAAGGGAGCAGGCCAGTTTTAATAAAGATCTCATCTGTCATGGATTTTAAGTAATGGAGGCATCGCAAAAGACTCGCTGCTTTTTAAAAGCAAGATAAGCTGTTCGTTCTAACTTTGCAGGGCAGGTAGAAATTAGCAGATGTGATATTTGATCCTGGAGAAATGTAATTCATAAGACTCTTCGATGAAATGCAGCCCATCACGCTTTGCAGAAAACTGTCAGGAGTGCCCAGCTAGTTCTTTTCCATTTGATTTCACACCTTGGCCTGGTCATCAGTCCCATTCACCCTGCCCCCACCTTCTGCTATTTTTCACTGAGCCTTTGCTAAAGTGATGCAGACCCAAGGGAGCCATGGGGCAAAGGCTGTATAGTACAGAACATTGCCTCCTTCCCCATCTACTTCCTGGAATAATAGTTCCCAATTAGCGGAGAACAAAGCACCTTGTGACTTATGACATAATGTCAATTATGACTCTAGGGAGAAAAATCTATGAAGCAGAGGCCACAGGGAACGGGTTTGCTTCAGCACAGAATGAGAATAGACAGATAAATTGAGCGTGGCTTCCCATCTCCCTAATACCCACAACTGAGGCTCTTCAAATCTCAGCAGTAAATTGGCAATGGGTTGGCATCACTTTACAATATCCAGCAGGGAGTCCCAGTTTTCTGATTCTCTCCCAAGAAATGTATCCCACACATTTTAATATAGCTGAGAGAGAGACTTACATAGTATATGGAATAAATTGTATCTCTATACATATAACAGCAGTTCAATTTTTACCATGATATGATAGGATACACACAGACTGGATAATATCAATCATTCAGCAGTGTTTGAAGTTCCCTGTTGTATAACTTATTACAAAATACAGTGCAAAATATTATTAAAGAGACTTCTGATGTATGGACTCAGAAACAAGTAGCCACAATATCAACAATATCAATAATGTCTGCTTCTATGGATAAGATGTCATTTAAGAAATGTCAGGTGTAGATCAAAGTTTGACTAACAAGATAGTGCAAGTATTGAAAATGGATTTACAGCTGAAAAACCAAGGCAATGCTTTAGAAAAAGATGTTTCACTGCATCTACAAAAGAAATTGGCTGAGATTTTAAAATGACAAACCAAGAGGGTAACCTGAGTATTTTTTTTCCTATTGGATTTACAAAAGAGTCTGTTAAAGTCTTGAAGAACTGTATGTCATGAGGAAAAGAAGAAGTGAAGAAAAATCAAAATCTACAATATTTCATTAAAGATTAAGATTGTTAAAAGTAAAAGGAAGGAACATAAAATCGATTTATTTGGTCAAGGTTAAAACAAGATATGTTTGTTGCTACTTCTGGTTACCCTTTATGGACTTTCTCCTGGCACCAGGACTGAAAAGATGGTGTTTTATGAATAATCCATAGATAAGAGAAGGGATATAGAATAAAAAGATCAATGTTTGTAGCAATTCTAATGGGTGAAAAACTGTTAAATTTGTTTATATTGTGATGAAGATGGAAGTCGCTTCTTTATATATATATTTTGTAATTACATTTTTTGTTTTCTCTTTTTCCTTTTTTCTTTTTCTTTGCACTTTTAACATTTTTCTATCCTCTTCCTTTAACTTTGGTTTGCAATAGATTTTACTATTATAATAAAATTCAAAGTAAAAATTACAGAGTGTGATAACCTGGGGCGAGGCACAAAGGCAATACAGTCAAATAATAAGGAGGATTCCCTATATTAGCTCCAACTTTGCCCCCAATGTCCTGGTTACCTTCTGGTCTGGAGAAAAACTCTCCTAGGAACAGCCTGTTGCTGCAGAGATTCAAGTCCAAAATGTCAACAAAAACTCTGTAAGTCCAATCAAGGCAAGATGAGGTAATTAATCCGGCATTCCAGACATGAAGGAACCGCAGTAAATCAACCCAGTTCGGAGGATTCCAGGAACACAGTTAATCATAGTCAACACAAGATAAACTCACATTTGTTCCAGCTGCCACCACTACCACCACTCTCAACTTGCATCTCTTTTAAACTCTCTTCCCGGGTGTGTCTAATGAAGGGAATCAGGGCCCTTTCCTCCCCCATAAGCCACGCAACCCACATTGTTCTCTTCTCCGTTCCTCCCTGCGTGCCCTAGGATGAAGAGGGGGTGGGCCTGGGTCTTCCTCTGAACTCCCTTCCCTTGTTCTACCTCTCTCCTGCTCTGCCCTGCCTGACTTTGCTCTTTCCCAGTTTCTTCCACAGCCAACTAAGCCACACTCCCACTCCCTGTCAGCTGTTCGTCTTCCTCCTCTGATTCAGACTCCGACAGGGGCATGACACAGAGTTTTTCTGTACAGAAATGTACATACATATACAGGGTATTTAACAATAGCCACTGCATATCATAAAACATCAGCACAAATTATTGACTTGAACATAATAGTAGATAATAAACATTGGTGTAGTTTGAAAAGAACAGTATGTGCTTATCTGAAAAGTCCTCTTGCTCTTCCCATCCTATGACACTTCTTTATATATTTTAACTATAAAATGGTTAAATCTTAGCTGAGACACATCACTAGCATAGCCTCATTATAAGATTGTAGAACAATTTTAAAGCAGGGAAGTGACTGAAAAAAACAGAGGGCAGAAGGTATCCAAGATTTCAAATGGGGAGAGGGGGCATAGTCAATGTCCCATGCAGTCTTTCCTTGTTGTTGTGGTATTATGACTGACAGTGTCAAGACAGCAGGGACAGTGTCAAGACAGCATAAAATCAGGACACAAAACCTAAACATGAAATTTGTCCACATCTCAGACGAAAGCTGATAACTGAGGTCTTTTATGACAGTTCATAACTTTTCACTCACAATTGTCATTTTTAAGAGAGACTGGCAGTCAATATTCAGACATTTATTTAATAGGTGAACTTATAGCAGCTATTAATAATAGCTGTGTAAATAGCATAGTTTACTCCATTGTGCCATTCTTACGTACATAGATTAGCACCTTGTCATTACAAAAGATTAAGGCTATAACAGCAATACTAACTGATGACAAATTATTAAAGTTTATCCATGTAGTTTTGATGTCGATATTATTCTTATTGGGCCATCTTAGGATTTCCTTTTGCTAAGACAACATTACAGAATTCAGAAATGGTCATATATAAAGACACGACTATTTGAAATTTAGTTCTATGAAATTCCATGTAGTTGACCAAAAACATGAAAAGAAAGCAACCAACTCTGGCGAATGTACTGGTCCTCAATGGGAAAATTTCTTCTGGAGGTTTCTTCATAAATCTGAATCTCTGCTCTTAAAGAGGTGAAATTATTTCACCCATTTCACTTGAAATAAGTTTGTATCTGGGGTGGAAGCTGACAAATGAGATTTAAAAACATGGATCACCCAAGATGCATCCTCTACACCACAGGTATCAAACTCACTGTGTCACGTTGCCATCACAAGACATTTCGCTATGTTTTTCCCACTCGTGGAGCTGGGGTGGGCGTGGCCTGTGGATGACATATCCGGCCTGTGGGTTACCAGTTTGACACCCCTGCTCTACACTGGAGTACTGAGATTCTAGATGAGAGTTGTTTAACTGTTTAACTATGGCCTTTTTCCCAGCATGCAATACCATCATATGCTATGGGGAAAACTCAAGACCTTACTTCATGATCCCTCAACCACAATTACAAAAACATATTGTTCAACCATGCACTCCCAAACAATAAACTGGATCATACACATTTCAACTGTCCATCATCAACTGTACTGGATTACCAAACAATTCGTCAATTAGATCAAAGGCTGTTGGATGTGGGAGGCAACTCCAGTGAAAAGCAAGCATTTGAGGCAGTGAAAAAAATGGGTTTATGGTGTTAGTTTATGGTCCTCAGATGGACCATTTGCCGATTGAGGTGAATGCCCAACAAGCTCATCAGGCCAAAAGGAGGTTAGACTCCTGCCCAAAGGAAGCAGGGCTACTTTTGGTGGACTGTCAGGCTGGCCTAGGGCGGCATGCATGGGGCTAGAATTACGGCTGCAATATGCTGCACAATTAACAGGAGAATTGTTGAATTTGTGAACCATTCTGTGGTTACAGAATATTCCTCTTAAATATCCAAACTGAGATTTCATAAGCTAGAACATCCTTGGGGAACACGGAAATAAGAACTTAAAAAAAAAATCTTATAAAATGAGCTAGCATGGAAATTAATAAAAAGAGGAGGAACAAAAATGAAGGCCATTTATATTGGAGATATATTTCATGCTGCTGTCATGCTGCACTGGTTGCAGGAGAACTCTCTCTGAATGCAAAATCAGAAAGAGGGGTTTTTTTGGGGGGGGGATGGGGAAATTCTGCATTTAATAAGACATGGGAAGGAAACTCAGNAGGAGAACTCTCTCTGAATGCAAAATCAGAAAGAGGGGTTTTTTTTGGGGGGGGATGGGGAAATTCTGCATTTAATAAGACATGGGAAGGAAACTCAGTTCTATGCTGTGAAAGAGAGCAGCTGATTATTAACTACTATTTTTTTTTTCAGCTGGTTTGGCTTTCTGTTTGGCTATCTAACCCAAAACAGCCTTTTCAAATACACAATGCAGAGCCTGGTTATTTCTGAATTCAGCTGCTGGCCTCAAGAGCCAGAGATGTAGAATGCTCCTGTTTTCCGACCCAGCAGGAGAGTGGAAAAGAACAGATAGGAACCAACTGGAAGCTGGCGTTAATACAGGAGAAAGAAATAACTATGGAGTGAAGACAGAAAGAGGGCAATATTTCTTCACTAATAAACTGCCTTTCTTTTCCCCAATTTGAAGACATCTCTTCAAAGAGTCTCACCTGAAGAATCACTCTTTATTATTGTTGTGACACATGACACACTTAGGGTGCTTTTTCAGGTTTTTCCGATGACATACCTCTCATAGCCTTCACCCTCTGTCATTAAGTGGTGAAGAATAATTTCCCAATCGCAAGGGGAAGGAAGAACCTCCTCATCAGAGACTGCAATCTCTTGGGGGATAACTTTCTTCAGTTACATGTATCTTCTCCTTATAATACCCAATTATAGAATGATAAGGTGCTGCATTTAAGCAACAAGCCTCCAGGTTTTGAAGTTCCTGGAGTTCAAGGAAATCTTGTTAGCAGCTGACTATTTTGGGGACAACTACCTCTTTTAATTACCAAAAATAAGTGAGCTTATAGTACCATTTTGTAAAGCTTCAACAATACACTCATACTTTCAAGGTAAAATGAGCATCATTCATACCAAGTACCGGTAGTATGTTACTTTAAAATCAATCTTTAACTAAAACCATAACAATTTGGAATATGAATAGGAAACAATGCCCTGACAAGGGGCAATATTGTAATGTATGAATAAAAAACTAACCAAAAACAAAACAGAAAAAGGCATAGAACTTTAGAGAGATTGGATATTATCTCCAAAATTCCTAGCTACCATGGTTAATAACTAAGGATTTTGAAACAGAAACCTTATTGCAGATATTCCATGCGAGTGCTTCTCTCAACAGCCACAATCCCAACACTCCCAGTTGCCGTTGTTAAGCAGTCTAAGGGTTCTTAAGCAGATGGAAAAAAGGTGTTATAAGCCAAGTTCAGTTCCCCTCTGTGCATGGAAGAGAATTGCTCCATAGGGCTGAAGGAATGGATCTTAGATCTTTCAAGGTGTTAAAAACCTCTTGGTGGGCAGCTCTTTCAGCCAGCCCACAGAGATGAGAAGCAGTTTTCTCATCAGGTGGCAGCAGTTTGCAATCTTTCCTGTTAGCTTTCCCATTGACCTGCTGGGGAAGCCAGTAGAGAAGATTGCAAATGGCAATTACATGTTTGTGAAGTGCTGGCAACTGACAATAAGTGGAAACAGATTGTCAAGCACCCAGATTGTGATGGGGGGGGGCATTTTCTGAGAGCTGGAAGTGTGGGGCATAAAGCACCATTTCCAAGGCCATTGTAACTTCAAATAGTCGTTAAACACCCTGTCATAAGTCAAGGACTACCTATAGCTTGTGGCAATTATTCTTACTATCATATAAGCTGGCTGTACTCTCAATTAAAGATTTTAAACCACTTCTATTAAATAAGCTATATTGCTTTTGTCATCTATAATGTCATAATATATAAGTTTGTTCATTATCTTAAGCTAAAACCAAGTCACATTATGAAGTAACATTCTTGGACGCCAAGCAACAGAGTTAATTTCTTTTCAGATCAATAATAAAAACTGATTTATGATTTAGGGAATAATTTATTCACCAAATAGGAAGATTCTATCATCATTTCTAATGTAAGTGCTACACTGGTTTTTTTAATCTATAGGTTGCAACTATCCCAGGGATTACGGTTGTAACTTTGAATAGTCACTAAGCAAACAGTCGTAAGTTGAGAACTATCTATGTTCTTCTTTGCTTAGAGCACAACAACTCATCTCCCTAAGTTTGGCTCATTGACATGTTATTAATAGTTCTAGAAGGATACATCCCCATGACCCAGACTCTCTGTCACTCCCAACTCATAGGTAAGGCCAATTCATTCCAAGTTGTTCTGATCCAACGTAAAAAAAAAGTTTTCCATTTTTGGAAGTCCACTTCTTTCTCTCTGGCTGCTGCTGACTTCCCTGTGGACCATTTTGGCTTGTGCTGCTGGAATGACATGATATCAGACTGCTAGAGACAGCTGTAGTCCAGAAGCTCAATAAAGCATATTGCTTGTCAGACATACATAGAAACAAATCCCGGACTCCTAAGTCACTTTACAGACCACTGAAATGCCTCACAGAGCAATCTTTCGTTCCAATGTTTGCTGAGCAACCAAAGATGGGTTCTATACAGAAGGCCTGGTTCATCTTTTTTTAGGATAAATACACTGGACCAGGGCCTCTGTAAAAGTGATTGCAGAACAACTTTTGTATCAAGCATTTGCTTCCACCTAACTAAATCTGACAAGCAGGTTGTGTACAGATGATGTTAGATACCAGCTATGTAGACAGAGTAAATTATGCCTGCTTGCTTTTGTACTAGGGGTGGGATTCAAATTTTTTTACTACTAGTCCTGTAGGCGTGGCTTGATGGGTGTGGCAGGGGAAGGATACTGTAAAATCTCCAGTCAGAGGTGGTATTTGCCAGTTCTCTGAACTACTCAAAATTTCCACGACCGGTTCTCCAGAACTGGTCAGAACTTGCTGAATACCACCTTTGTTTTGCATCCATCACAGTTTGGAGAAAAGCACGTTAAAGTGACTGTCTAGCTGTGCCATTAAGGGCAGAATGCTCATAACTCAACAACTTGAGGATGGGACTTTGGTAGCATTCACAGATACTTGCAGCTTCTTATGACCCGTGAGTACCTTTGAAGAGGGTGGTTAATCTGTATAATTTACTGGAATACTTCTTTTAAAACAGTGATGGTAGGCAAAAGCAACTATATGAATGAAGGTATGTCTGTCTATGCACACATGTGCATTTCAGAATAACCTCTGAACGTCAGGAAAAAGTATTTCTTCCATTTAAAATGGCTACCTTGGCAGCTATCACTCTGCAGAGTTATAATATCTCAGAGAATGTAATGATCACTTCTAGAAATGCAAGAGGAAAATAAGTTGCGTGACCTTTGTCATCCCATATCCTGTAGGTCAGGATCATTTACAACAACTGGGACAGTCCGTAACTGAACATTAGGCCTGCCAGTTGAACAGATGGATGGGAGAAAGCCAGTGCAATACATCTTCGTGCTTTTCTCTCCATGGTGCTCTCTGACATTCAAACTCATCTATTTCCTCACTGAGGCAAAAAAAAAAATAGCATGTGATTTTCAACAGCTCTTCCATTGATGTGGAACTGCAAGTTGCTTCATTATATCATCTTAATGTTACAAGGAAACATGTAAATGATGAACAGCACCATGCAAAGGGTAAACAGCCAATTTCCCAACAGATTTGTGTTGCAGAAGATTGAGATCCAGCACAGAACCCATTTCTTTTCATCTTCCAAATGTTTCAAGGAACTTAACCTTTTGAGCAGGATGTGATGGCCAAAAGTGCACATTGTGCCCCACATGTAGGGGAGTAATTTTTTTTCCCCTTAAACTAGGAAAAAAAATTCCAATCTCAGAGATGGTCAGGCTCCAAAAGCCAAGGAAGACACATGGTAGTTCATATGGGCAGATTTCTTTATAGACAGAATCTTGCCAAACAGAAGCAGATTATGACCCACCTGAAACATATACTTTCTCTCTTTCTCTCGCACATAATATCTGAACTGAGTTGTCTCCTTCCTGGGAATCCAGACTATATTGCGTCACAACCATAGGAACGGCAAGAATATTTTTCCTCACCTTTTCTCCATCTTTTTCCTGCAAGCCTGAGCCAAAATGTTTCATTTATTCCTCCACAGAATAATAGAACAATAGCAGGAAGGGGAAAAAATGGCCAAGGAGATCTATTCCCTTCTGTTGCTACTTTCTTGGAATTAACAGCAATGACTATTCTGATAAGAAAAGAACAAGATCAAAAACTTGATATATATGACTGCAAGTAAGGTATAGTTTAGATTTTAAAGGAGAAGGATGGAATTGTCGTGGAATCACTTTGCTTTACACTTGAACTATGGTACTTATTGTATTTTTTTAACTGGGCAACAAGTTTTCTAATGACATCACACAACAATACAGCCATAGGGAAACCTGTGGCATCTCATTATGACATGAGGATCAATTTACATTTGTACTAATTTTAAAAAAAGCAAGGCAAATGTTGGAGCTCTCTCGGAGGATGTGACTTTTTCTTTTCAGCAGAGATTCTTCTTTGATTAGGTACTTGGGATGGGCTTGTATTTGGGTTAGAAACTGAAATCAGTGAGTTACAAACTGATTTACTATTTTATAGTGTCTGCCTGTTCCTGATAGGATTTTCTTGTAATCTTGAGCATTAATATAATTTAAATTATCTGAAGTATGAGAAAATGTAAGAATGATCCCAAACTGATAATGACTTTCAGGTCCTCAGAAATAATTTTCAAACTCATAGGATAGTTTTATACCTTACCATTTGGGCTAAAACTGAAGTTCCAACATGTTCCACTCCTGCAAACAACCAAGAGAGCTGGAGACACAGAAGATGAACCAAATGTATTGATCCTTAGGCTATTCAAGGACACCACTGGAGAAGCAGGACACTGGTAATGTTTATGATCAGTGTGGGAGTTTGCCACATGATCTCTGCCAAATACTCTCAAATAGATGAATAGCAGAGGGGTTAGTATAAGTCATTCTGCACTTTAGAAGAAAGCAACATCAGACTAAGTATCATAGGCCACGTTGATCAATTTTTAATATGGCCAAGCCTGTACACAAAAAATCACTTCCATAAGTTTTGTTCTGGATCAATCTTATTTCAATATTGAGGGGGTTTTTTTCAGCTTCACAACTGGACCTACAATCTTCTCTCACAAAGATCTACCCATTTCATTGATGATTGCAGATATGACTAACTTTCATGCTGCGTGGCACCCCTCCTTCATATGCTATTCCTTTGGGCCAGTTCATTAAAATTTCCCTAATGGCTACATCTCTTTCGCAAGATCACTCTTTGATACATCAGTCAAACAGATCCACAGGGTCAAGCCTGCAGGTGACCTGCTCAGCTTTGACTCTGTGGCATATTCATTGACAAAGCAGGGAACAGCACATTGGAGAGGGATTAAAAATTCATGAGGCAAGCAGCAGGTTAGAACTGAAAACATATGGCAAAATGTGTCCCTGTTACTAAACAGTTTAAGCAACGTCTCAATTCCAATTTACAGTATCCTCCAATATTTGTCATGAATACTTTTCGATCTTTCTTTCAAGGTTCCTATTTAGCAATTGCAATAGCACTTGGACTTACATACCACTTTATAGTGCTTTACAGCCCTCTCTGAGCAGTTTACAGAGTCAGCATATTATCCCCAACAATTTGGGTCCTTATTTTACCCACCTCGGAAGGATGGAAGGCTGAGTCAACCTTGAGCCTGGTTGGATTTGAACTGCCAAATTGTAGGCAGCTGGCTGCAGAAGTGGCTTGCAGTACTGCACTCTAACCACTGTGCCACAGAGGCTCCTAACTTAATATTTCCGATTAAGTTGCCTATCTAACATAATACAGTATATACCATATATTCCAAATATTAAGTTGTATGATATTCCCAATGCTTTTTTTCATTTTTTTTCATGCCACATAAAAATCATTAACGATCATTCGTTCCTGTAGCCATTCTTACATTTTGCAAGCTTTTCATACTTTTTTAGCCCATAGGCTTTCAAACATCTCCCAATAATGTGTTCTGCTTTTAGAAGTCATTCCCATTTACCTAAATGTGATTTATTTTCCAGTAAGCATGCCTTTAGGAATAATGTTTTGTTTCACACACATGTCAATTTAATCAGAAATATGTCCCACTGAGTTCAAAGAAAGCACATTCACATCCAGAGCAATGTGTGCATTGGGACATTCTTTCATATATTTACTGTATATATCATACTGCAGGCTAATTTCCAGATGGGAATACCAGGATTGAAGTTTTTGGGCTAGTGTTTGTATTTGACCCAATTATACCTTCTCCCCATCTCGAATGTTATAATTAACACCAACCTCTAAAAAACAAATCTATTTTAGACCAAAGAGCTCCCTTTAATTTATCTATGCATATTCTTTTTCTTCCTTCCCTGATTCAAAACTATTCTGCTTTTCTGCTCAGTAAGAACTAATTTAGAGATTTATTCCCTGTTGATAATTGGATCTTTTGAATGCTAATGATTTAATTTTGTGGAGCATCATAAGTCATGATAGTACCCAATTTTACCTTTCCTACAATTTTTATTTAAAAATTTAAAAATTAATACAAACTATCATAGATTAAAAAAGAAAAGAAAAAGAAAGAGATCAAACAGGAAACTAAAAGTGCAAGAAAGGGAAAAAAGTAAAAAACAGAAAAGAAATGAAGTACAGGACACGAAATATATGATACAACGAAATAGCTTGTAATATTCTTTACAGAAGTTATAAGTACTATTATAAATCTACTTTTTACTGTATGTTTATATCATAACTCTCTTTTTTTCTGTAATCTATCCTGTCTCATCATCAAAGCCATAAATATATACGTCCATTTTTTCTCTTTTACACAAAAAAAATCCAGTTTCCAGTCAGCAATGTAGATATTGTCTTTTCTCTGATCAAAGAAGTCAATTTAGCCATCTCAGGTCTAAAATCTTCACCATTGTGGTGAATTTTTCCATTGTGGGAAGTGCCAAATCTTTCAATTCCTATACAAACAATAATGTTGTTGCCCAACTTTGCGAAACATTAAGTACGGTGAAAACATTGCTGCTTTTGTCACAGAGTGTTGTTCAGTGAGACATCTTAACAAATGTTGCTCAAAAAGAAAATCACATTATGAATTCAAGCTTTCATGGATCTTCTTTCAGCTGAGTACTTGCATTAGTATGCAGTTTTGAAGAACTGTTACAACTTCAGCAACAGAATGGACATGCCTGGAATTCACTACCTGACTCTGTTGTTACATCCTCAAACCCCCAAAACTTTAACCTTAAACTGTCTACCATAGACTTCATTCGATTCCTAAGAGGTCTGTCAGGAGGTGTGCGTAAGCTCACCAGCGTGCTTACTGTCCCTGTCCTACTGTTCCCATTTATTTGTACTCATTTATTATGTATATACTTATACCTGCTTATACTTATATGTTTATATGTTATGTTCATACTTGTTTTCTCATACATGTTTGACAAACTAAACTAAATAAAATAATTAAATAAATAAATTTAACCAACAACAAAAAAAAGAATTATTACTATAAAACAATTGAGACAACATTCAGAGTGGCAATCTGTGCCTTCGATGCTCTGGAACATATTTCTCATAATCTTGGACTTGGACATCGTTGATATTGGAAGTCATAAAACAACTGAAGGGCAATAGCCTGTAAACTACGTTCTGTGTCTTGTACATGGCACAGGAAATGTCCCTTCCTGCCCATAAGACAACCTGACAAACTTTGGGCACAGCAATTGGCAAAAGCCTAAATGCATACAATTCAGAAATAGCAATTTTACCAAACATCTGGCATTCACATATACTGAGGAATAACAACTTTATCTCTTAGTCCCATAGCAAGAAACCCATATTGCTGTGTTTCACCAGCAGTACAGACGGCTGAGGTCTCAGAGAGCGAGGACTCAGATGAGGGGCTGTGTGTGATGCAGGGATGGGGCCAGGATTGTCAGGGAGTGGAATGCTGCCTTCGGAGATTGTGGAGGCTGGCAGCAGTGATGAAGAGGTCCCTGAGGAGCTTGTGCCCAGTGCACGTAGGGCTGCTTGAAGAAAAGAGCAGCTGCAGCAGCATGGGCGACTTGGGAGTAAGGCTGCAAGGTAATGGTCCCTCCCTTAAGAGATAAAAGCCAGCTGAGAAACCGGAGCTCTTTGCAGAAAGCAAAGAAGTTTTTGCACTCAAGCCTTGTGGACATTCGGACTACTTTAGTTTGTGTTTGGAGACTCTTTGTGTTTGAAATATTTCTTGGCAATTTTATCTAGTGTTCTTGGCAGCCTTGCACAACCTTGACAAGGCTCATTTTTATCAGAGACAATTAGTTTGAAACAGCCTTTTAACTGTGAAGGAATGGAATTCGTAAAGAATCATTAAAAGGTTTTGCTGTTACCTCCATCTGGTGTTTGTTTCCTGGGAACAAGGTTTGGGTCAGAACACATATTTTCTAAAGTGAGGCAATGCTATGTGGGGGATAAAATGGACCGCATGGAACACTCCAGCAGTAGACAAAAGCTACTACTCTAAAGAGAACGGTCAGACTCAGATTATACAGATTCAGAACATAAAGTGTGGTTTATGAAACAACCAGCCTAATACAATTGTTACAGTTTTTGATTAGGACTGGAAAGACTCGACTTCACAATCTATCACCCGGGTCATAAACATGAATCAGTTGCCAAGCATCTGAATTTTAATAAAATGATCATAAAGATGCTACAACAGTTGCAAGTGTGAAAAAAACATCACAAGTCACTTTTTTCAGTGCTGTTGTAACTTCGAATGGTTACTAAATTAACTGTTGTAAATCAAAGACTACCTATATAATAGCAATAGCACTTAGACTTATATACTGCTTCACAGTCCTCTTTAAGCGGTTTACGGAGTGAGCATATTTCCCCCAACAATCTGGGTCCTCATTTTACCCACCTCGGAAGGATGGAAGGCTGAGTCAACCTTGAGCCTGGTGAGATTTGGACTGCAAATTGCAGGCAGCCAGCAGTCAGCAGAGATAGCCTGTAGTACTGCACTCTAACTACTGTGCCACTGCATCTCATAAGCAAGGTGCTGCCATTAGGCAAGGCAACATAGTTTTATTCAAACACATATTTGGACACAACTAAATAGTTGCAAGGGATCTGTTCTGAAAATTTTATGTTCAGCAACACAAAAGAGTAAGTGGTAGACTCCTAAGAATGTTTCCGTTTGCATTCCAACCCACCTATAGGGTGGAGATGACACTTGACAGAACAAGAAATGGTAGGATGATGGTTTTAAATTAAGGACAGATGGCAACATTACTTATGCTGGACCTTACAAACGATTCAGCAGCATTGAAAATGGGCTGCTCCTTGAGAGCTGAGGGAAGCTGGGTTAAGGAGGGGTGGAGAGAAGGTGGGGAGCCACAGCTGCTAATAACATACGTAAAAGATATAAATCAATCAATGATGATGGATGGTTCTTAATTGTCCCTATGAGACTCAAATGTAGCATCCCACAATGTTGCAATCTGTTATCCACATTGTATATATGGAACACATTCCACAAGTGGTTCTTACTAATAAGTAAGAGGAGGGATCCAGGATGCTGATGGCATTTGAGTGAACATTATTTTCCCTTTGAACATAGGCAGTGATTTATGCTCTACAGCAAATATTTCAATACTATCACTGGCTAGGTGGTTTATCTTCAATAGAAAAATTGTAATTTGTCTGTAGAAAAATTTCTGTACCTCATCTTAGGCCCAGTTAAGTTGGGAGTACTCAATTTAAAATGGCTGACAAATCATGTTGGCTGATACTTTGACCACTGCCATAGTCATAACTATCCAATATTATGCCTTAACGCTTAGTGGATAATTTGGTAGATCCTGAAGGGGGGAGGGATGAGCATTTGTAATACTGTCATTTGACAATGCTTTGGCTTGAATACAGATAAACAACTGACAATCAATACTCTCCAAATCACTGGCAAATTAGCTTGCAACAGCATTAAATTACAAATTTCAGCAATGCTACTTCAACTAATCCTAGTGATAGTAGAGACTTGGAGTGATATTATTAACCTCAAAGCACTGCTCATAATATTTTCAAGTTCGTACTAAGCAGTCTTGCTGATGCTGCCTTAGTCTTTGTCCAGCTAATCTAAGATACAAGCTTCTATTTTTTTCCCCAAAAGAAAGAGCACAAAACAGAAAAAATAACCATTACATGCCCAAATCAATATTCCTGGCTAGGCTAAAAGGTCATTGTAAAAACTCTGCACTTATTAATTATAAGGAGGAACTCAACTTGTTCTTAAATAATTCACTGCTGTTATCAGATTTTGCAGTAACAAGAGTTCAGCAATTTTTTTTTTAAAGTGTTCATGATATTGGATGTGTTTTTCCATGCATGGTCACAATAGACTAAGTTGTAAGTGGACAATAATATACCAACTGACTGGTCTCATAACTATTAGTTCTAATTTGCAAAATGTTTCTTAAAGGCCATTCTTTTCTTTCAACAATCCTGCAAGCAACATGGAGAAATAATTCAGCAGTGGGGAAAGTAGGAATATCTAGCAGAGAACATACAACATCCACACTATTATGTTTACTGAGCATTATGGTTGGAACAAATTAACATAGATCTTATTGGGAAAACAGTACGAGAGCTTCATCGTGAAATCAGAAACTACGTGTTCCTCACTGTTTTTACTCCTTAGCTTTTGTTCTGAATAAGAGCTGGAAAGGCCTATTTAGGTCAGTGAATTTAATCCCTTGCCCAGTGTTGGAATCCAAATGAAAGGATCTATGTCAGATAATTTTACAATCCCTCCTTGATCTCCACTGAAGGGAAGCTAATATCAGAATAAATAATATGGACTATAAATATCCATGATTTTAATTAAACTGGATTACAAAAGTAAACATTCCATAGGAAGCCTTCTATTAAACCTTGTTGAGGTAATTCCCCGTTAGGAGAATGAGCACACACAGGGAGACAAAGTGAGAGTGGTGAAGAATAACACATAAACAGCACACAGCAACGCTATATAGTAAAATGTAGGTTTTTACTTCCAGTAAATGTTTAAGAAAAGTCCAAAACAAGCAGTCCAAGTCATTCACAGATAAAGCAGTCAGTTTTCAGTCCAGAGATAATCCAAATAACAAAGTCCAGTATCAAAAACAGTTCAGTAACAGACTTACATCAAATCCAAGACTAACTATGATCAGCAAACCATCATTGAATCACGATAAGGGAAGTGGCAGCAACACTCATCCAGAACAACCCAGGACAGCGAACGCAACTAAAACAACACAGCGCTTTCTGGCTCATACTTATTTGGCACAATTTGGGGGTGGGAGGGAACCCACACCCCAATTACAATTTTAGGCATTTCCCTTAACCAGCAGACAGTATTAAAAATGTCTGTCCTGGTTTATATATTTCTTCCAACCCCACCGAACTATTAGGTGACTTAAACATTCCTACATTCTCCCCTTTGGGTGAGGTATCATTCTAGTATGATGAAGGATACAACTATTCTCACTGAATCCAGTCTACGTTCTCTCACAGTGCTGATATCCTCACAGCACCAGCCCTTTTTTTATGCTTTACAGGCCTTGCGGCTTTGTAAAATGACTCTGCAATGTTATTTTCTAACATACAGCATTCCTCAGCTCGTTTAATACAGTCATATACTTTGCACACATGGCCTATTCCCGGATACTCTACATATATTTGAAATCTGTGTGTTTTGATTCTTGTAGCCTTAAAACAGCAGTATTTGAAGGCCATCCTGTACTTTCCTGATTGTTCGTTATGTCAGAAGCTTCCTATTAACACATTATCCATAGAATTCCCTGTTACATCAAATTTCCCATCGTTGAATTAATAGTTTGCTTATTAAAAAAACTAAATCTGTCCAATAATAAAGACAAACATGGAGAATTAGCCCTCCATTGTTAACAAACTTAGATGACGTGTTTCTGGTCGAAATTAGGCCTTCATCGCAATCAAATCACCTTTCCCCACAACCAGGAATAATAGTACACTACCTGACATAGATATTAATTTATTATGTCTGTAGCAAAACTTGCATCAGCATATGCAGTAAAATTCAGCTTCATCTTTAGGCTCCAGAATACAATGCATCATTGCATTGTTTGCTTTTCAGATATCTTAACACACGTCAGCAGCTTTGCCAGTGCCTTTCAGTAGGCTCAGCACTTAAACCTCGCCTAATTTGATTAACACTGCTATGCTATTATCTGGCCTTGATCAATTACTGAGATAGAATAAACTACCAATCAAGGACTGATAAATGTTCTTATCAAAAATAGACTTGAATGTCACGTATGGCTAAACTCCTGCCTCCTCGGTGTTTTTGCAGCTTTACAAAGTATCCATTTTCAAAAACTTTTTAGTAATTTGGTTAATTTTATCTGCCTGTGAGATCATGTATCTTCCCCTAGTTCTACTCTTTTAAACCAAATATTGTTTTTGATTCTCCTACCGTGTTCTCAATAATAAGGCCAGGTCTATTTTTTTTTGAGCCCCTGAAAAATGGCCTAGGCTGTCTTTTCGGGGGTGACTTAATTCCCACCTTGCATCTTTGGGCAGGCGGGTGGCGATGGCTTTGGATATTGACCTCGGCATTGCATGGGGGCACTCTGTATCGGGGTCAACGGCTGCAGCACCATATCCGAGTGCTGTCAACAAAAGTACTTCCTAATGCAAGCCCCCCACCCCATTTCCCCCACCATTTTGCGCATGTTTTAAATATTAAACAGCCTATATATAGGCCTTAATTTGGTGGGGCAAGGGGGCTTAATTTCATTCATGACTTATTAAAACATGCTGCGGACTTCCTATGGGGAGCCATATTGTTGGAGAAAAACAGTAACTGTTTTATCTGAATTTTTCTTCTCTTACAGTGAAATATTTTAGTAGCTCTTGTTCAGTTTTGGTGATTAATTGCTATGTCACCAGCAAACAATAGCACAATGACACTACACCATTACTTTCCTTTTTAAAACAACATTTGGATCAAGCCATGCCAGCTACAAATGGCATTAACTATATTAATTCCTTAACTATTACCACTGGTTCCACTCATATCCTTGATCTGCTTCAAACCATAAGACTCTTTTTCAATCTCCAGCAATCAGTTTTGAATTATCATTTTTGATACCTAAAGGTTATCTTTAACATATATAGGTGTATTGCAACGGTGTGCATGCAGATATGCCATCTCTACATTCAATGATTTATAATCCTATTTCTCCTTAGCTGACCCCCACTAATTGTCTGCCCTTAATGTATTAGCCTTTCAGAACTAGTTGCAAACACCTCATTCGTAGTTATTGTTGCTGTCTGATGACCCTTGTGCTTACTAACCTGACTTTATGGGTTAACAGTCCCATCTACACCTAGTCTTAAAGTTTATAAAACCCATTACATTCCAAATGCATGTTAACCTGGTGGTAACTTCACATTTTCATATACTCCAACTTTTTTAAGGATTCTAGTTCCTTATTCATTGCTTCCTGCCAAGCAGCCGATCCCTTAGCAGAATTGCAGTTTCAGTTCATATAGTTTACTAAGAACTGTATTTTACTTGGCACAACACTAGCCTGAATATCTATCAGCGTGGTTGTGCTTACTTGGGTTGAATGTCTTTGGTAATACAGGGACTTATTGGTGACTTTCCTGTGCCACCTGCTCCTGTTCTTCTCTTTGTTCCTGTGCCTGTTCTTCTACTTCCTCCTGCTTCCTGTTCTTTATCTTTAATGGCTTATTTGTGTTTACTTAATTTCATCTTTAGGGGACTATTTGGTTTCAATATAATATCATTGCTGGATTTCTGTCCAGTTTATCCACCCAACATGCTCAAGAAAATTTTGCATCTAGCACTACAAATAAACACGCAGCTGTGCCTTTGCTTGATCCCAGATCTACAATGATCCTCTGGTTGGTCTCGAACTACAAAAAATTAATTTCTTAGCTTTATGTTACCCTTTAACAATCTTTCTTTGTGAGGAATATGCACCCATGCTGGACCTCCAAAAGTGTGTTAGATAGCTTAATTTGGCTTTCTGCCATAGCCAACGACGTGAATGGCAACTTCTTCCAGTTGTTGTGTTAACCCACATTGTTATAACACATGGTTACAAACACATTATGGCCTCCACCCACAGTGTTGTCAGGCAAACCCTGATCTGATAACCATAACATGAGCCATGGCTTTTAATGGTTTGCACCTCTTCGCTCTACAAAAATGAGTTATGTGTGGTCATGTAAGGTACAAAACGTTTATGCTCGACACCAGCCAAATTCAACATGCTTTGGAATCTCTTGTTTAACAAAACTCAGTCCATTATCAGAATAATCTCCAAAGTAATTACTTTACTCCTCATTTTTCTCTCAAGCAAATCTTAGGCCAGTTAAAGCCAGGTCACAGTCGGCCAAATGGATGCAAAACGAATATAAAAAGGACACAGCGGACGACGGAAAATGTTCCATCCGTTTTATCCGCTCTCAAAAGCTGCCCCAAATTTGCATTAAAACAGTGGCAACAACGGAAGGAAGGACTGGGCAGAGGACATAGTGCAGAATGTTAAGCGATGCTCACAGAAGCCCCTAGCGGATGGAAAGCGGATGATACACCGCAGGGCTTCCGGGGGAGAACACGAACGCGACGTTCCAGGAGAATGGAGCGGAATGCAAGAACTGGATGCCGAGCGGATACGTGGAGGCATCACGGACGCCTAAGCGGATGCCTAGCAGATCTCAAATCGTTCACTGCACATGCGGTGAGATCGCCACTGCCGTCAGCCACCGTGGATATAAAAGGATGCAGCTCGCAAGGCAGGTCACCATTCAGAGGGAAACACCTGCTGCCAGACACATCTTCCAGCCAACAACATGGGCGAAGAAGAGGAAGCCTGTGGCCTACTCCTGCCAGCCCTGGCAAGAAGGACAGCGGCCACCATCCACCCCCTAGGCACTTGACTCGTGCTTCTGCTGGGGCTTTCCTGCTGCTTGTGCTGACTCTTGCTGGTGCTGGTGCTTCTGCTGGTGCTTACTCTGCTGGTGCTGCTCCTGGTGCTGGTTGCTTCTGCTGATGCTTACTCTGCTGTGCTGCTACCTGGTCCTGCTGGTGCTCCTGGGTGCTGCTGGTCCTGCTGTTGCTGCTGCGGTGTGGTGGTGTGGTGGACCAGCCGCGAGAACCTCAAAAAGCCCTTCTGATGGAGGCCCAAAGCGACCCTGTCAGAGGCGAGAAGAGGCAATCGTCTATAGGGAGAGGAGACAGTACTCCCATTGAAGAGCGAACATCAGGATGAGCGTGCTCGAATGGTGATGGGAGAACGAGTACCTATGGCGGCACAGGGACACAGGCTCTATCGAGACACCAAGCGGAAGGAGGCGGCTTGGAGAGAGAAGCGGAGAGCCTGGGCTACACTTCGGAGGTCCTCCTCGGAGCCTGGTGGAAGCACATGCACACTGGTACGGGAAGCTGCACCTGAAGATTGTCTGCGTCAGCCGCGGTTCAAGCTCATCGACTGTGAGAGACCTACGTGAATGGCCAAGTGCAGCTTCTTGGAGGGTGAGGTCCCACCCACCGAGGAGCAGCCCCTCTGTCTACCCTCACTCTCAGGCAGCCCACCCAGCACAGCCAGCTCCCCTCTGGCCAACGAGTTTAGCTCCTGTGTCCAGGCAGGTATCTGTGGAGGCGCCCACGACGGAAGACCCCTCCAGACAGCTGCACTCCCCGTGGCGGAGCGTGCATGGGACCCCTTGACGCAGTTGGAGCAAGAAGGAGGCCACTGCCACCAGAGACCCCAACCCACCCCCACCCCCCTCAGCTGCACCTCCACAAAAGCCCACGGCAGAAAGCCAGACCGAGAGGAAGAGCCACACTTTCCTGCTGGAGCATCAGGACCAACCAATCAAAATAGAAACACAGCGTAAAGATCTCCTCTCTCAGCTGGTACACTCCGACTTACCACTCCTTCTAACAGAAAGCCCTTCCTCACCTACGCTCAACCAGACCACTTTATGCGAATCATACTGTCGAATCCCTAGTACCCAGGTAGCATCAAGGAGAGGATCACAGATCTTCTGCACCACCCTCCAGGCACTGTACCTGCTCCGACCCAGTCCAAGGTCTGCTTCCTCCACCCAGGTTGATGTCAAGCCCTTCCAAGGCTTTCCACAGCCCTCACGCTACCAAGGCTTATGGCCTACCAAGAGTTCCAGCAGACAGGCAAGCCCTTCCTAGTCCAGGCCACAGGTTCATCACACGCTCACAAGTGCCACCGATCCATCGATGCCACAGGACACCACAGACTGCCACAGACGCCACTGACGCCACCAACGCCACAGATGCCACCGACGCCACAGATGCCACCCACGCCTCACCCTCGCCTCAGCTGCCAGACAGACAGCCCCACCTTACACTCCTCCTTACCTCCAGCCCCCACAGCCCAAGCCCGGCCTCAGAACATCTGTCATCAGTCTGGGACTGACACCCCATGTCAGGGAGGAAGGCGCCTCTCAACATCACAGTTACTAGCCAGCTCTCTGAAGCTTCTCCACACACCATCCCCTTATTGTCCTCTCGGGCCAGGCACCCCAATGGCGCCTCATGACCAGCACCTCCAGCCACCTGCCACCTCCACAGCCCCCTGGACCACTTCACCCATGAGCACTATGGGGCATGCCTCAGAGTGACTGAGAAGAGTGCCAGAGACTGGGTTGCCTTCCTATTGGACTTTACCTTTGCTTGCGACACTTTACTTGGGCTCATTTTGCTTTTTACAGTTTGTTATTAATAAAGGTTAACCTTGGCTTCACACACTTGGGTATTTCTCTTTTCTTAATTAATAGCTTGGTGGAAAGTTTAGAACAAATGCGTTAAGCCTTTGCAGCTTATGGGAGTGGGCAGGGATAACGTGGGAATGGGGTAATAGCTGTGGGTAGATAGCCTCCAGTTGCACAGCATAGCTGGCGACTGTATGGTCCACCCTCCCACGGTGCCACACCTATGGCCCTTTATATCAATAACAATGTAATCATTGATCCACAACATTCACACCATAAACAAAACTCTATTAACGCCCTATTCATTGTAAGGCCACTCAAACATTACATGACACAATCTCATCAGTGTGATGAGACAGCTCAAGGAAAGCATCCATAAGCATCTGATTATCCCTGTCTTGCCACTCCACTGCTCAGTGGGGAGGTATGCTCCAGTGTTTCAGAGGTCATGTACGCTGCTTACTTCCCTTCACGTGAAGCCTGTGGGGCCTTGCCACATCCATCAGTGTCTATCAGGTTTTCGCCCTTGCCTCCATTCACCAGGCTCCATGTCCCCATTATGCCTGTGGTGGGTCCACAAGCCTGTATTCTTGCAACAATGGTGGTAGCGGGTGCACATTGAGATTGTGCAGGATCACAAATCTCTCT